>JAGDQP010072456.1:0-10508 GCA_022664845.1 Lepisma saccharinum | reverse complement strand
GGTATAGACTAAAACTTGGATGCGCAACTTCACATCAAAGCAGAATATGGCCACTAGAGTCCGATAACACCAAAAGCCGTACATCCCCCCTTTCTGCATGTGAGAAAGAATCTTACATTTATGAAGTATTCTGCTCCGACTTAGGATTGAAAGTATTTTTCATAATCTTATGGAATCTCCAAAACTAAAATTCAACTATCATAGAGACCGTCATTGAATTGTTGACTACATTCACAAAGACGTAAGGAAAATTCATAGAATAGTGCTATTCCAAAAGAATGTTCTATTACTAAAGTCATTTTTCGCAAATGCAAAATAAATATACTTGGGAACACATACAAAAGATCTTAAATATCTTCCTCTTTCCAAGTAATTTGTTTTTAAGTTCATTCCATAAGAGAAAATCTAAGTCCACTGTATTGTAGAAAAATAAATTCCATGTTTCTCACCATCTGTAAATGCAGAGACGAAAAGTTTTATCACTTTTGCTGTTGTGAACGATTTCCTTCCATTTCAAGTTATACCTCATCTAATGAAGAAAACGATCTTCTGGAAACCTTTACTGAAATTACAAAACAAGTACGAGAAGAAAAATGAAAGAAGAAGAACGAAAGACAGAAATCAAATTACTTTAAGCTCTTTCGAGACACTGCTAAGATTTACACAAAGAAGAAAAATAAAACCTCTTAAAACGAGAAGAAAGAAATATTTTTCAATCTATCTTGTTCTTTTCTTTATATTTACAGAAGATGTGTGCTTCTTTTAGAAAGTATTTTTTTTTAATTATCTGCTTAACTATTGGAAAAAGAAATTCCCCTTTTCTTTCTTACTATTCTGCTTGTCTATCTTCTTGACATCACAACTTTCAAATTTATTTTGTAGATAAAACTTTACTTAAACAACTTAAGGCACAACATGCCAGGAAAAATGCACAAAAGGTGGATTACATATTAATATACAGGGTGCTCACTTAATCAGGGCGATAAGTTATCAAACGTCCTGAAACCAAAACAAGTTAAAATGTTCATCGATACATTTCTCAGGAACGTCTGTCGAGAGAAAGGCTTTCCAACTTCGAAACGAACCTCGACTTCCTACAATTTTAAGTAAAATGAATATTTCTCCATAAGTTGTAAATAATGTATTCAATTAAAATAATGGTTTTGGAGGTTGATTTCTATCAGTGTTGTATATATTATTAGCTTAAATTTCATGTCACGATGATCACAGTGTTGCCAAATTTGTATAAATTTTATATCTTTAAATGGAACTATATTGATTTATTAGATACTTGGTATATCCTGATCAACATAATATGTAAAGGACAGAATTCAGTGATGCAAACCGTGAATAATGCCCTATTGAAATGTGCAAAATATATAATTTGGACTTTTCACCTCCTTTGTTACTCCAAGTTTACAACAATAGTCTGTGTTTTCGTTATAACTAGGTAACCAACTCATACTGAACAACCTAGTGCCGATTATTCGAGGTTGGCAACACTGTTGAATATATCTTGTATACCCAACTTCATACTATGGGTTGAAGGAATTTACTACTAGAACGGCATAACTGAAAAGCTATTAGTATTTTCAGCTATTAGTTCGCTGGTATGTATCCCGGGTGATCTTTATAGCTATCAGCAATGAGTTTGCAATTTCTTTGGTTTAATTCCCTTTATACAGATGACGTTCTTCAATTGATATAATAATCGTTAAAGCAATGTAAAATAAAAACTCACAAAGGGCAAGGATAAAGCTTAGCAATTATAATCGGGGGGTGAAATCATGGGTGTCTGACGGCATTTAAACCACTGATGGTTTTGCTTCTCACAGTTTTAATTGTAGAAATTCTGTCATTATGCCCTCGAGTTTTGCATATATTTGCATGTGCCAACAATACTTCATGTTCTTCACTAGGAATAAAGATTGCCACCTTTCCCATTTGCTCCCATGTGGCACTGTATGTGCCGGGTATTTTTTTTTTAGACCACACTAAACAACAAAGACCTTGTCAGTGTACCTGCCATCATATACATCTCTCTCACCACAGACCAAAAGTGAAAATTGTTTTAAGTATGTGTGTTTTATCACTGATACTCAGTACTTTATGTCAAACTCATACATCTATCATTTTTTTATCGGTGACACATATATGTGTCGCTCGGTGTATAACAATGAAGCATGTATTTATTATTAACGATAAAATTCCGTATCGGGGGACCCAACATAAATATATAAGACTTTTAAACACATTTTTTCATTATTTTCAAAGAACGAACTAACATGAGAGTCATCTGCTAACTGACAATCAATTTCCCTGTCAATGATGACTAACGACGAGCTTTGTCGCTTAGGTCTAGGTTCCATAATACGGCAATGGAACCACACACTGTAAATGCATTTGACAGCAAAATAAATAACTTTCCAAACATGTTACTATCACCGTGACTGACAAATCCATGAATCCGTTATTTAGAAAACGTAAAGAACAGTGGTGCCAAGTCACAACACTATATTTATCAAATGAATCTACATAGACAGAAAGCGGTACACGTTTGTGCCACACATCACGATAGACCACTTACAAACTTTCAGGTTTTAACGTATACCAAACCGAAATAAACTGACATAGAAATCAGCCATGACGGCGGCACAGATATGTGCCATCGGTCTATTTTGATACCACCGAGCGGCACGTACGTATATGTGCCGCTGGGGTGTGGTGACAATTCTGGTGGCACAAATACGTGTCAACTTGACTATTATTTAGAATAATATTTTATAGTGTGGGAGTGAACGTGTTAAGAAAATCGGGACAAGATTTGTACCTGGGATCTGAAAAAGTAAATACGCGGTCCGTGGGTACTTCCGCGAAAAAAAAAATAACGTTTTGACGACGCCTGGTTTTTGCGTTGCCTTTCTCCCCAAGACAACAGTTTTTTTGTGTGTGTGTTTTCGCATTTAAAAGAATAGGTAACGATAATATTGTATACAGTGATTTTAACTTTCTACTAATCCATATTTTAGTATTCGAATTAAACGAATTCCCATACTCAGAACATTATATTATTTGGGTTCTATAAGGTAGTTTTCAATATTTAATTTTTTTTACTCTGTAAGACTGCGTTTGTCCGCTAGAGGGCGTTAAAATTTGGAGCAAGGGGGAGAGAGCCGCTGCAATGGCTCCCACAGCTTCGGTTTGAACAGGCATTTATTACTAAAAATATCTATATGAACATACCTGACATTGCTGACAAAGACTGAACACCAACTCCAGCGTGTAACAAGTAGTTTGGCAGATATAGGCCAGTATTTGTCTTCACAAATGTAAGTCAGAGTTTCCCACAAAGTAAGTAAAACAGAAGGGAGAATCACAATAGGCACTAGAACAAATGACATATCAGGGCGACCTTCAAAAGCACACTCCAAAAATTATACTAATATCACAAAAAAAATCTTAATTTCGGGGGTTGGGTCCGGACCCAAAGGACACCCCCGTCTACGTACGTCCTTATCCATAATTGTCAGCAACGTCAAGAGTGTAAAATAAAGCTGCATTTAACACCGTGTCCATGGAGTGTGATTTTGAAGGTTGCTCTGTGTGCCTATTTTGATTATCCCTTCTGTTTTACTCACTTTGTAGAAGAGCCTCACTTGCATTTATGAAGATAAGTACTGGCTTATATCTATCAAACTATTTGTTACACGGTATGTCGTTGCAGTCTTTGTCAGCACTGTCAGAAATATTCATGTACAGTATATATTTTAAGTAATAAATGCCTGTTCGAACCGAAACTGCGGGAGCCGTTGCAGCGGCTGTCCCCCGGCTATCTTCCATTTGCTCCAAACTATAACCCCCTCTAGCCGTCAAACGAGGCCTTACACGTCCGAATTACTTTGCAGGCATTATTAGAATCGGGGTACAAATACATATACGAAGTCTTATAAAAAAAATCCTGTTCGAAGACAAATACTTCCCTCGTAAGTGGTATTTTTACAGACCAAGTTCACTTTGAATACACTTTTTAATGTCAAACAATTTTTCCAGTCTTTCTCAATATGTTTTATGCACTCTTTTTTCAAATCGGTCAGGTGTTTTATATCAACGTTTATCGCACCAACGAGGATACCCCAAGCAATATGTGGGGACACAGTTAAAAAGTTAGAGTACTTACCTTAAATTTTAAAACGCTGGCTAGCTATTCAGTTCCCTGCAATACAATGCTTTCTGGGCTCATCTGGAAAACTTCCTGGTAACAATGTTGGCAGACGATAGACCGTACGTCAGTCCACGCAGTGCTAAATTGATTCTTCACAGCCGTTTAAACTATAAAACAGTTCAGAAAAAAATCGGAAGCTCGCCCCATCACCATTTAACTTTCACTCTGAGGACTACATTGAAGAAATAAAATGGGGGGGGGGATATGCCAACGAATGGCCATTAGCAGCAACTCTGAGCAAACACGAAATACTAGCATATAAATTGGCAACAACATTCCACTGAAAAATGCTGAACAACTATTCAAATTGCCATACAACTCTCAAGCTATGGAACGATGTGTGAAGGCTGTTATACCAGTCTGCTCACGTTGTTGGTTCAGAAGTTCAAGATAGATTTATTGGGCAACACTGTTATACAGGAAGGTAGTGTCAGTTCTTGGGCACAAATTACAAATTACAATACATGTCATCATTAATACAGTATGCGGCAAAACAGACAGTACTGATATTACAACCATACTACGAAATCAAAATTTGTCAATAGAAGATGCGAGGTGATTACGGTAACACATATCTAAGTGCATCGGTACAGCAAGTGTTCAGTGTCCACCCTCACGCAGAGTTCAGAACGATCCTGCAGATTGTTGAACATGTTGATGAACACAGACTGCTGCAACAAAAGGAAATCTTCTGTAATTCGGGAGCACTTCTAGGCAGGTCATTAGATCGGAAAAGGGATTCTTTCAGCATGCCCCATATGTTGGCATTGGGGGTCGTCAGACCCGGTAGTGGGAAGGGTACAGGAATGCCACTCTGACACCCCACTTCGTATGACCGGAAATAATGCTCCATGATAAACAACTTTTCCTCCGTTCAGAGAACAATTATCGCCGCAACAACTACATTCTACGCTACTCTAGGCGTCTAGACTACGCTACACTACAGAAGGCGTCACGAGAGGTTCTCACAACGCGTATGCGCGTCAGACACACACACATTTCAGTGCTGTTTGTTTTGACGCATACTGTAGTAAGGTGGTTGGGTGGAAACGTGTGACAATTCAAGTACTGCAAGCTCCATGTGGTGAGTACTGAATATTTTCTCCGGAAGTCAGTTGAGAGCTCTAAACCTGTGTTTTTATCGAAAAATAGACGTAATTAATCTACTGTAAAGGGCGTTCCTTCGATTTCAAATCATTGTATATGCTTGAATTGATATTTAGCGACACTACTAAGGGTCGAACAAGATAGAAAGTTATGAGAATATAACTTTAAGTAATCACCGAAATTTTTCAATTTTATCACAAAATTCGAAACTATTGAAACAATCTGCAGACTGTAGATATTAATGTAGGAGGCTGATTTTTCACTTGTTCGTATAAATGTCAAAGGACATGTCAACAGCCCAAACTATCCAACAGATAAATAGAACCATGCAGACTGCTATTGATGCATTTAGTATCTGGTGCTCCAAATGGAAACTAAAAATCAACGCAAACAAAACTCAAGAAAGTTTTGCTGCTTCCAAAACAACGCTCCCGTGTTCAACGCAACCCATCACGCTTACAACTTCATGTACAAGGTACACAAATCTGCCCATCGTATACTGTAAAATACTTAGGATTGACATACGATTATCACCTTACCTGGACAGTGCACCTAAAATACGTCACCACTAAAGTCTAGAACCGTCTGAATCTTCTGAAGCGATCTGGCACAACCTGGAATATAGCCCCCAAAACCATTCTAAACACTTATAAAGCTTTCCTTTCCCTTAATGTTGTGTTTGTGACGTGCATGCACTTCATCAGTATATAATGAATAAATCCTACCTCGATATATGATTACAATGAAAAATCGTAATAGTCCTAAGTTTTGAATAATGAAATAAAGTATAATTATCATGCCTTTGAGACCCATAGACCATCTCCGATTTCCGAATACTCCCACACATTTTACACCTCTTTCCAATAAAATGGCGTAACCCTTTAAGTGGGTGGGTATTAGTCACAGCTTCACCGTGGCTATTTAAAAATATATTCAAAAAATCTTAAGCAACTTTTAAAAAAGGATTAAAATAAATTTTCAAGAGGAAAAATGTGTGTAAAATGATACTAAATGAATATAAATATTTAATATGTTTAAAGTATACAATTAATTTTAAGAAATCAAACCGAAAAGTCAAAGAAGTAGGAGCGGAGTCACAGTCCACACGCGTGTGAAAATCTTTCATTTCTCCGCGCGTGTAGTGCAGGGTTAAAGCTTTTCTGGCAGGCAACATTAAATTATCCAGTTTATGGTCTAAGCTTGGCTTTTTACCGTAAGTTTGCTGATTCATTAATACCCTTTTTACTGATATGTTTAATGAGATCTGAAATTCTAATCAAATACCAGGTAGCATGTTAGAGAGCAGTTTAGTACCAATTCGTAAAGTTAGCAAAATAATCACAGCAATTCATTAAGACTAATCATTCCCCAGCAGCACACACACATTGAAAATACGTGGATTAAACGTTAGTACCGAAACGTTATTTTAACGTTATAGATGTACCGAAATGTCTGCCTGTTCAACGGTTTATTCATCGTTGAATAATGGTTAAGAAGAAGCAGGTTAAGATCAAGAAGCGGACGATGAAGAAACTGATTCAGTTGGCCAACACAGAGCATGGTTGCTGTCCATTTGTGTACATATTTAGCTGCATTTTGTCCGTTGCTTTCATCATGATATTGGTATTAATTTTCCAACAGTAAATAATCCAAAGGTTTACAGTTGGGTTGAAAGCTGGAACGTTCTGTACTCGTCGCTGGTAGCTCGATGCGTTATCCATTGATCCACGGAGTCACGTTGAGAATCACTGCCATTTTACGGTATCTATAGTAAAAGAGCAGTCTTGAAAGCAGTCGCCACAAATCCAGACGTGTCGTTTTACCATCATGTAAGAATAGGAATAAAGAATACTTACTTTTTTCTTTGTTGTGTGCCTCTTTTCTTTAATACTTTGACCATCGCTGCTATTAAACTGTATTTCTCAATAAGTGTAATACGTTGCCTTAGAAAAATGCATATAAAGCGAAATCTATGTCACAGTTGAAAACGAAAGTTGAAAGCACTTCACGTTAACGCTCTAATAACTAAATTATATGTTCGTTGAAATATAGTTTAAAATTTAATCTGTATATAATAACATGAGAAATGTAGTTAATTATATTCTATTCGCTTTTAAGCACAATTTTTATGCAACTAACTTGGAAAGATTGTCTAGTTAATAGTTATAAACACGTCATATTAACATTCTATCAACGAAATCAAATTTTCGTTGAAATATAGATTGAAATTCAACATGCATTCAAAAGGCAAAAGAAGACACAAAATAACAGTTAGTGGCCTTTAATTAGCTTTTAATGGCAAATATCATTCCATTAAATTAGAAAGAAACCCATGAAACGAAATTTATACCATAGTTTAAAATAACAAATGAATCCAGGTTTAACCAACATCTCATCAACAATATCAAGTCTTGGTTGAAATATGGTTTAAAATTAATAGTACGTTTTTCAACAAATAACGATTAATCAATGAAATAAACCACAAATCAACGTTAAAACACGTATGTATGCTACTGGGGTTGTTACTAATGCTTACTCTTCCTTATTTATGGATTACAGAACTTGCAAGTTCATCACCGCAGTAACAAACGTTCTCCATAGGATTTTATCCTGAGCTAGATCAAGCCAGTTTTCATCACGAACATCTACTTCACGAAGATCCCTTCTAATATTATCCTCCTAACGTCGTATCGGTCTTCCTAGCGGTCTCTTTCCCTCCGGTTTACCAACCACGATGAAATATTATCTTCGTTTTTCCCCATTCGAGCTACATGGCCTGCCCATCGTAGTCCCCGCGATTTCACTATTCTTACAACATCGGGTGAGTCGTAAAGTCCGTGAAGTTTTCCATTATGTAGTCTCCTCCATTCTAGAGTCATCTTGTCCCGTTTCGGTCAGCATATCTTCATCAAAACCTTGTTTTCAAAGACTCGTAATTTATGTCCCTCTTCTAGGGTCGTACTCCAACTTTCGCAACCGTAAAATATTACCAGCTCAATAACCGTTCTGTATATTTTCAATTTCAACTTTCTTGATATTAATCGGAGGTTAGCAGCTTCTGGAGTGAGTAAAAACATGCGTTACCCGATACTAAGCGACATTTTATTTCTTCCGTTACCTCGTTTTTGGTTGTTAAATATGCTCACAAGTATTTAAATTTGTTTACTTTCTCTATCTTTTGCTTTTTAATTATTATTTATCTATTTCCTTCATTCCAAGTGTTTCGGCTTGTTATCATGTATTTTGTTTTCTCTATGTTTACCTGTAGACCTATCTCATCGCACGCTTCTATACTAAGACATCGGTGTTAGTTTGTAGTACATCTATATCTTCCCCTATTAAATCTACATCATACACATATACGAACAGTTGATTCAAACCATTCAACGTTAGACCCTTTTTGTCCTCTTTCATTTTCTGAATCGCATATTCTAATGAATAGTTAAACAGTAAAGGTGACAAGTCATCGCCTTGTTTCAATCCGTTGCAAATTTCGAAATTATCTGATATATTATTACCTAATCGTACTCTGCTTATTGGGCCACTAAGACACATCTCCACTAGTTTAACAAGTTTTTGTGAAATTCCAAATTGTACCAAGATATCGTATGTTTTTCCCCTTCTGATAGCGTCATCAGTCCCATTCTGTGCTCATTTCCTCTCAACGGTTTGTCTCAAGGCAAAAATCTGGTCCAACGTGGATCAATTTCTTTCTATTTCATCTACGTATACGCTTAGACGAGTTACCAGGATATTTCTCAGTATTTTGTAACATATTGGGAGCTATTATATTCCGCGGTTGTTATTACAGTCCGGTTTAATCGTTTTTTTAATAATCCGGAACTATTATTGAGGTTTTCTATTCCTTTGGAAGCTCCTCCTTTCTCCATATAGCACTGATCAGTTTATGTAGTTCCTTCATTAGTGTCGTTCCTCCCACTTTAATTAATTCGGCTGAAATATTGTCCAATCCCGGTGATTTGAAGCTTTTCAATTTCTTTACCGAAATTTCGACCTCGATCTCGCTAGGTCCTGCTGTATCCACGGTTCTGCTGTATAGATTTTAAATTCCTCTATTCGTTCCCCGATTTGTACATTAAGAAGTTTGTCGAAATAATATTTCCACACATCGATAATTTTAGTCGGATCCGATGGAAGACCTCCGCGTTAATTTCTTATCATCGCTAATATAGGCTGGTAACCTTTCCTTAAAGAGTTTACCACTTTGTATAGATCTCGTCTTTTATTTGGCTTGCCGTTTTCTTCTATCTCCTGAATCTTCTGCGTCATATATTTTCGCTTTTGGTTTCTGAACCCCGTTGGCGTTGCGTTTCGTGTTACTGTAGTGGTGGTATTTGCTTTGTTTTTATTAGTTAGGCATCATTACTTTCTTTGTTTCAGTTCCTCATGAAGTTTAAGGCATTCTTCATCAAACCAAGGTTTTCTGCTGTTTCTTCTCACCTAAACATTTCTTCGCTGTTGCCCTTCCCTATATCACGAATTTCCTCTCACATCTTATTTACATCAATTTCATTATTAATGTAATTTTTGTTACTACTGGAGTCGGCTAAGATTTCGAACATATTTGAGATTCTCAGTTGGTAATCTGCTCTTACATCCGGATTATTTAATCCTTAACTTCGAATTCAAGTTGTTTTGATTTCTTGCTTTCTCTGTTCGCGATTCACAACTTCTTCCTCATTTTTGTGATCAGTAACTGATGGTCGGTATCACCTTCCGCTCCTCTGTAAGATAACGTCCATTGCATTGGTGTCTTTGTCTATCTACTAATACTCAAGGTACGTACAACAGAATAAGTGAGAAGGTATGTTCATCAGGTGCTTCCGAAGTTCAAAATCATGTTCCAATGGTTTTTGCTACAGTGACGTCACGGGCGGATAGCACAGAGGGAACCTTTCAATAGGCGGAGGGAAAATAATTTATTATTGCCGTTCGAGTGCGAATTTTTTGATACAATAAAAACTGTTACAATCTGCAATATATAGGCTATAAAATAAAAAATATTTTGCTTCAATAGCTGTAGTAGTTTCAGACCTGCAGCCTGTTATATGATTCGAATCGTCAATTTTTCACCAGTTTATAATAAAAATGATTTTATAAAAAAAATTTGAATGGGAATTTTTTGATACAACAAAAACTGTTATAATTTGTAATATAT
>JAGDQP010072455.1:0-10508 GCA_022664845.1 Lepisma saccharinum | reverse complement strand
AGGCAACTAATCGAACAAACAGTATATTACATTATGTGAATAGAAATTTATTGACAACTTTTAAAATGCATTATAAAGCATGAAATTTAGGTTTATTCTAATCACAATTAAATGTAATCAAGTTATTATTGCAGTTTCGTCACTTCCTTCTTCGCAAACATTAAATTTGCTAATTCTTCTCATAACTTTCTATAATTACAAAAATTATCTTTTCTTCTTTGCTGCTCTTTCAAAATTCAATACCTTTCGTAATTTTATTGGTTGGAACCAAGAGTTTCGCTTCTTTTGTCTGGAAGTTTAGTTGCAAAATGGCTGAAAAAAGATATTTTCAACGCCGGGATTTCTTTTTCTCAGTATCACTGTCATTATACTTTGCTCGAATACTAGGTCTAATGCCCTGCAAAATAGTTAAACACTCCAATGAATACAGATGTTTAGTGCAATCGAAATCGTGGCTTTTCTATTCAATTTTGTTCCTCGTTACAAGAATAGGGACTTGTAGTTTCAATATATTTCAATTCATCCAAACGTTTTCTGTATTACAAGTAAACCTAATACAAGGTTTGACGTTCTTCTTTCTAATAGTACATTGTATTACGGAACTGTTAACTACTGTTGTATCTATAAAATACAGTTTTCAAATAATTGATATTTTCAAAACCATTTGTGAGTTTGACCGTGGATGGCACATGAAAGCCTCTATTAATTCAGCGGTATTCAATAAAAGTCTAGTTGCGCTTATCATTTTATCGGTAATTGCGTTGACTAAAGATAGTTTGAACGTAGCAGATCGTGGTGCTGGAATATCTGTGATGGTGTACTTTTTCAGCCTAGGATCTATTCGTGAAATGATACAAGCTTTTCATTTTACCTCTTTGTGCTTAGCGATCCAACTAAGATTCGCATTGTTGAAACAGCAGCTAAATAGCATCCTACAAATAACTCAATCTCACAACAATTTCTTTCAATCACAGCACATTCAAAATATTTTATATACACGGGTAACAAGCGTAAGTGATAAGATCACGTCACTAGAGAATGACAAATTAGTATTACCAGTTTTTGCTCGGCTGAGGAAATTGCGAAATCTCTTTGACATTTTATGTGATGTTGTTGATGCACTAAACTCCGCCTTTGGCTTGAGGTTACTCATTAGTATCACCCACAAATTCTTTAGAATTCTTTTCACTTTATATTTTGTGACAGCTCTCATCGAAAACAACAACGGCGATGTTTTTTATATAACTCACTTGATTGCAGCTACCATATTTTACTGGAGCATATTAATCCTCGTAATTTTGACTTGTGTTTCTACTATGAACGAGGTAATTACAATTATTATAATATTCATTTTAGCATTATTATTATTAAGTAATATTCTTTTATATTATTTTATGACACATGGTATTTTATTACATAATGGTCCAATGTACTGACCGAATTTGTGCAGCTCACGTAAAAGCTTTTCAGCTCAAGAGTAAACGATTGTTCCTCTAAATATCATTGCGTACTGTAGTCAATTTGTAAAAGTGATATTTTCTTTATTGTTATTATTATTACTATTTATAGGATTTCCTAACCTGTTCTACATACGTAGTATGTGTGACAAAGTTCTGTATTTTTGTTACAAGCTCTTCTTTCTGTGCACTATGAATTATTATTATTATTATCATTATTATTATTAGTTGAATTGATTAAATTTTATTTGTATTTGGAACTTAAATAATACCGTAAATTAACGTTATAAACTGTCTTCTTCATTTATAGTTCTAAACACAAATTGCTAGATGAAAGTTATGTGTTAACATAAATTTATAATAAAAAGGCAAGTTTTTCCTGTGGATCTATGTGAGTACGTGAGTGGTTTGACAAAATATGTACATAGTCATAATTTTCATGTAAGGTTTTCATATTCGTCTTCTGTAATATGTAATCTTTAGCTTAAGGTATTATTTAATTATCAAATCAACATTTATTGTACATATAGTGCAGTCAAATTAGGCACCTTTGTGTTCTACCTAATAAATCAAAAAATTAAACGAAACATGTTGCAATATGTACTATACATCTCTTGCATTCCTCATAAAAAATTACCAAAGAATCCCGCGTTTGTTTTACGAGTTATGGCGTCATCAATATGGCGACCATTAGAATTCGTAATAACATCTTACAGAATAAAGATAGAAAGATCATTTTTACATCAAATTCAATGAAACTAATTGGACAATGTATACAAGAAAGAATTGAAGACCTGAATTGGAAAACATCCCAAGTCCACTTTTATCGTGTTTACATTTTATATGCTTCAGAGCTATTCACTTGCATAAATATTACATCCTAATCCCAACTCAAAAATCTTTTTTAATAGAAAATAATTTCAGCTGAATAGAAAAACATACCAAGACCTTGGACTCTTTTTGTTCCTCCTGAAAAAAAAAATACTCCGGTGGATTTGGGTTGTTTTGTAATGCAGGTCTTCAATTGTATTCCTTGCTGACAATGTCCTTTACATCTTTTGAAGTATAGTGAAAAATTATCATAAGATTTCCCCTTTAGGTATAATTAACTTGTTAATTTTAACATATTATTATTCCATTATAGAACGTTCAAGTTATACATTATTTTAAGAGCTTCAAAACTGTAATAGTATCGTTTTTTTTCAAATGTAAACAAGTTGCTATTATTTCAACTGATAGCATGTTGTTCAGTGGTCGAAGCAATGACACTAGTCTCTGAAGACTATCTGGCTGATGGTCGAAAGGAACATCTATCTATATGTTAGGATTTGTATATATTGTTCATTATAGATATTGTTACAGTCTTCAATACATCATTAAAATTAGTAGTGAGACTCAAATGTTTTTTTTTTTAATTTCGACTGAATGTTTATTATCACTAAGCACGTATATAAAAATAAGCTTATTGAAAAACATGTTAGGAGGTCAAAGTTTCGAAAGCGCACATTTCTTGCTATACGATCGACATGTAATTGTAGTTTTTTTTTTTTACAACAAAAAACAGTAGTCAGTTTTCTTTTCATTAACAAGAAAAATACTTCTAAATCCCATTTTTTGCTGAGACAGGTAGTGAAATTCAGCAAAACATGGAATTTGGAAGGGTTTCTTCTTGCTATTTTTTAATTTAAAAAGGAAAATTGATTACTTTTTTTGTATAAAGAAGCTTCAATTGTACTGTTCAACTATTGTTTCATTGCTTTGCAGTGAACGTTCTAGTTATCCAGAAACTGTTTGAAAAGAGTTGGAATCTTCCTACCATTCATATTACTAACTCTAACTTAATATACTGCTCTTCTAAGTATGATATTTTCCAAATCAAAGCCTTGCTTTTGTATACTTAAGATAAACTCAAATAACTGCTGAGCAGCTCTTTTATTTTATCTTAAATGTTTTTCTAAGTACAAAACTAATCTTATCTATAAAGTAATCTAGTAAGATCTGTACTTATCACTACAATATATACCCACTTCAAGCAGAAATCTCCATGGATCTGCTGGAGTTGGGTGACACCCCCAACGACAAACAGGACATAGATGTTGGACAAGAAGGGTGAAGAGAAGTTAATTTGCTAGGTTTACCCATCGGAAACCCTCAGCACACCAGCATTAGCGAAACTAGTACATTTGGGCTAATCTATAGTTTGATAGGTAACTAGTATAAGTACCTCAGAACACTGGAATCTGCTATTCAAACAGCACGTTGCCCAATACTGTTAGTCAGAGATCAGAAAAGGGATACCAGATAGCAGATCCTTAATAAGATAACAAATCTGACATGAATTCAGTTAAGTTTACCAAAGCACAAGGCAATATCAAAGAGAACAATAGAGCTATTCTGCGGTGAGCGAAATTAAGTATCAATGATGACGTCACCAACCACTACAGGCAGTTAGTGCCGAAGTTGGAAGAAGAGTGGGAGTCCAGCTTTAGTTCGAAGGTCCCGAAGGAAGTGGTCCAACGTGCCAAGATTGTAATGGACTTCCTGAAGAGGAAACAACAAGTAACCACCAAGAAAACGAGAAGCCTGTTTCCAAAAAAGCAAAGAACACACCAGAGGGACAAGCAGACACCTCGATTTAAACGTCCCAGGAAGGACACCATAGAAAATTTGTTGAAAATCTCAATTTACAACTCAAAAACACCGGCTCTTATTACGTCCAACAAAACATATTGGAAACAGAAAACAACAGTCTTTCACCAAAACAATAGTTTAGAGTAATTAAAAAATATTTTCAATCAACAATTCCCTCAAGTTGCATAGAAAAAAGATAAAAGAATCAGATTCACAACTAAGAAAATCAAATTCGCGAATCCCTCATATATAACCTGATAAATAGGAATTGTACTGCACAAGAGACATAAGTCTTAGAGAAAATAATTTCGTTCTACCTCACACTCAAACCGAATACTTTGTCTCAAACGAGGGTGTGAACTTTTCGGCAGAGTCCGGATAGGCATTACAATAGGGTACTATACGAGACAAAAGCGAACATAGTGACATAAAGAACGGTTCTACCAAAATCAAAGTGAAGTAATATGGAAACAAACATATATCTCCACTGTACACGAGAGCATACTGGTCATCTACAGGAGAAGATGTTACAACTTCTTAGTATCAAGAAGAAAACAAAGCTGAGACGTTCAATAAACAAACTTAAATCAAGGAAAGACATCATTATCAAACCTGCAGACAAATCAGGCAGACTAGCCATTCTAGAAAGAAACGCAAGTATGAAAGAGAAGCGTTGCTAGAACTGGAAAATAGAGATCTTAATCAGAGAAGTCAACCAAAATTACAAAAAATTAGAACGATAGACAAGAACTAATCTCCAATGGAAACATGCATTAAACCAGATACACAGAGTGAAATTAATCAACCAAAATGCAGAACTGGTGATGTTTTACCTCTTACAAAATGATCATAAACAACCACGACCCGAGAATGGTCTACCGCCAAGAAGAACCAGAGTATTAGCTTGCAACAGCCCAACACGAGAGTTGGAGAATTATTTAACACATTTTCTCATAAAATTTTTACCTACTCTAACAGATTGGTTTAACGACACAAGATTTTCTGCAACGAATCAGAAGAGTTTAAAGAATTAATCAAAACGACATATCACAGATATAAATAATATTTATACCCAGGTATAGAAAGTAGAAGGAGCATAGATATAGTTTCAATTTAGTACAGATCCAGGTACGAATGTCTAACTACAGCCTCCAAGAAGAAAGCGTTGGAGCCTCCAACTCCAACGCTAGTGAAGAAGGATCGTGAAATTCTAATATATAATTATTGCATTAGTATTGGTAATAAGAGATTCCTTCAGAAGAAAGGCACGGTTACTGAAGAATCTGTATCTGTGGCTTATGCTGAATGAGGATTGGCTGTAGGTGATGTAGAAATATTTCCAGGGATGGAAGATAAATCCTCCTTAAAAAATTACACCAAAATGCAGGAGAACTTGAGTTTATACTTGAGTTTAGCCGAACTAGGATTACCGTCCTTCATGTCACAATAAGGAAGAGACCAAACGGGTGTCTGGAAAAGAACATAAAAACCTACCACATGATATGAGTTCTTACACGTAGACTTGGCACATCCAACTGCCCTAAAACTCTGTTTAAGAGTCAGGGGTTGTGTCTTAAAAGAATTATAGATAATGTACAGAAACTAAGGAAGATAAGAAATGCGAAGAGCATTTATTGCTAGAGAATACAGGAAAAGAATGGACTTGAATCCAGCTTTCTAAAAGGACAAAAGGAAAACAAAATATGGAAAAGGAACTATTTTCCCAGTAGAATACTGCCCAAACTATAAGATCAACCTGATTAAGAACCTGTGGGTGGAAAGCAAGGAAAAGGTGCCAGAGAGTGAACGCAATTAACAGAGAGCGTATACACCCCACTCACATACGAAAACAAATTAAAATGGTCCTAGATAACCTAGATAGTCTGCAAGCATAGTAAACTAACAGCCACACAGAAAACCAGTATATACATTTGGGATATATACAGTGGAAGTGTTTCCACCGCAGAACTCAACAAGATAACAAAGAGAGACATCTTCAAATCGGAAAATTTGAAGGTGGTATTTATGGTTGGCTCGGGCTTCAAGCCTCGCCCAACTGTGAAACATACAGCCAGAAAATTAAAATAAGAAAATAATAATTACTACCAGGATATTGATGGTACTAATGAATAACGAAGATAACGCCCCATCTTCTCAACGCAACGGTATTGCATAAATGTTTTAAGTAAAGTGAACTTTTGCTATTGAGGTAGCACACATAAAATCACATTACTAGCTTAGATTTAAAAATGGAGAAACGGTACTATTGCAGTTTTAAAGTTCTGAAAGGGGTCTATAACTTTGTTACATATTGTAATAGTACGTTACAATTGCCGGGTTAATTATAGTTAAAAATAAAACTTAATATCTGAGATATCGTATGTTTTTAAAAATTGCACTATGAATTCCGACGGTCGCCATATTGATGACGTTTTAATCCCTAAAGCCGATGTGGGATTCTTTGGGACATTTTGTGAAAATACAGATGTAGTACTACAGATTGCAACGTATTTCGTATAATTATTTTGAATCTCAAGTCTAATTTGAGTGCACTAAAACATCGTGAATAAGGATTATCACAGAATTACTCTTTGGATTATTATACAATTTCTCTTCATCACTTACAGGAACAGCATAGAGATTTCCGTTGCAAAAATGACTTGTTCTAAACACCAGTTGCAGTGAAAAGCGCCTGTGTGATACGAACATTTTAGCGACCGGTTTTATTCGTTACTATGTATAGGGAGGACAAAAATTAATTGTGAAAACTCTAAGAAAGAAAAGTTCACATCAAAACAAGGAAAAATCTGTCTTTCTAATTATCCTAATTCCGACTAGTGTCGGAGCTACTTTTCGATAGCGCGGGAAAATTATTTCTTGAGCTTAATATTTCCAATACCATTAACAATAGATGTGGTGGGTCATGCTAGCGTTAAAGACTTCAAATCTGCTCTATCCAAAAATGCATATTTCGAAATTATGCAATGGCTGCGCAAGAGAGTCCCCAAAGGAACTAAAGGATTCCCAGGAGTTCTCTGAAGTAAAGGTAAGTCGAAACGTGCATGAAGTGAACGAGTTTCTAGCAGGTAATAATAATTCGTTTGCGCAAAGTCAAAATTTCAAACAGATTCCATTCCATTTGCCGAATGATTTGTGTAAAAATACGTAGTTACATAACCAACAGAACTAAGAACTACACTTCAATGAACTATTGATTTATTTGTTATCAGTGAGAGATAATCTCATTGCCAAACCGGATAGCGATGGTTAATCATGTAAACAGTGTAATATAAAGTAATATACGACGGTAGTGGTCAAGTGGTCACAGATGAATCAGAGTTCCGCGTTTGACTCCCGGCTGAGAATCAACTTTTTGAAATTTGAAACCAGAATAGCTTAATTGAAGCGAGATGGGATAAGGTTCTTGACTACTAAAATTACCCATAAATACAAAGTGTGTACCGTAAAGTAAAGCAACAGATACTTGATACGTGATAATGATTATGAATGGGAAAAGAAAATAAGAGATGTTTGTGTATTAAACGTAAATTGAGTTGACATAATGTGAACAATATCCCAAACATATTTACGTCTTATCGTTTAGATCCATTTGTACGGCTGGATTATTCAGTATGAAAATGTTAAGATATGTCTATTCTCCACATAAACATAAAGTGTTAAACGGAAATGATGGAGTGTGGTTTCATGGTAAGATAAAAGTTCAAGTATTGAAATTTGGCGTATTAGATGCTGAGAGAATATTTATGTGATTTCAACATAGCAGGTTCTAAATTGGAAATTGTGAAAGGAACTGTCATAGATGGTTGCATAAAAAACATATAAAAAGTTTATATTCTTTTGAAATTGGGAGAGGCTATCATTACTCAGTCGTATAAGATCTGAAGCTTGTCACCGGTTCAATCAGGTCAAGTTTTGAACTAGGTCATTGTGTCTATGCTAGGGACCCGGTCTGATCTGGAGAGAAAACTAAGAGATTTAATTATTGCCCTATTATACTGTATATTTTTGTTTTTGAACAGTGTTTCTTTCAGGGATGACATGCACCAGAGTACGAAATATACGATCTGAAAAATTCCTAACAACAGTAATAGCATATGGAAATGGTTTATTATTGCCGGAGAGAACATAAATACCTCCGGAAAGGCTATTCAAAAAGAATTTGGTGTATAATGTATTAAATAGGATAGGAGAATCAAAATCTTTTAAATTTTTGAAAACTGAAGTTCCCCTAGGCTACATAAGCTCATTTCTCAAGGAATCTCACATTATAATATTGATGGATTCAAACCATAGAAACAAAAATATGTCACAGGATCAATCAGGTCAAGATTCGATCATTGTGTAGCTGAGTAGTCAGTCTGGTCATTTGAATTAAGCTAGGGTTTAGTCATTCGAGTCAAGACCCCGTTATCCGTGTCAAGTTTCGGACCGGGTCATCGGACCACCTATGATCGGGTCGCCGGGTCAGTAAATGTGACCCGGTTTAAGCTCTGGGCCGTACAGCGATTATTTACAGAATAAACAAGCAGTTTAGTGTTAAACTTGTGGAAGTAGGCGGAATATGGAACTGCATAAAAACACGAAACATTCACATGGTTGCCTTTAACTTACATTTACGTGCTGAGCAGGTAGTTATTTATGTCTTAGCCCGGAACAAGTTTCAGAGATAATATTCGTCGGCTATCACTTTTCAATGGCTGAGATGGGTAGGTAGGAAAGCAAGGTTTTAGTTCGACTGAATGCGTATGTAAATGCAGAGTATCTAGTAAAAAAAACACATGTCATCATTTTCGTTTAACACTTTATTTTTACGTGCAGAATAGATATATTTTAACATTTTAAGATTGCATAATCCAACCGTATAAATACATCTAAACGATCAGACGTAAAAGAGTTTAGCATATTGGGCACCATATATCAACAAAATTTACGTATAATACACAAATATTTCTTATTTCTTTCTCTCTTCGTAATAATTTTCACGTGTTACATTAATATGTCATGATTACTGTTAAAAAATTGGTACACACTTTGTATTTACGGGTATCATTAGTAACCAAGAATCGTATTCCATCTCGCTTCAACTATGCTATTCTGCTTTCAAATTTTACAAAGTTGATTCCAAGTCGGGACTCAAACGCGGAACTCTGTAATTCATGTTATGACGTATATGACCACTTGACCACTGTTCTCGTCTATTACCCTATACTATACTGTTTACATGATTAATCATCGTTATCCAGGTTGGCAATGGCAATCTCTCTCACTGATAACAAATAAATCAATGTATCCTTAAACTATTGGTTATGTAACCATGCATTTTAACACAAATCATTCGGTAAATGGAATCTGTTCGAAATACTGACTTGGTGCAAACGAATTATTGTTACCTGCTGGAAAGTCGTTCACTTCATGCACATTTCGATTTGCATTTACTTCAGAGAATTCATGGAATTTCTTGGTTCCTTTGGGGACTCTCTTGCGCAGCCATTTGGAAATATGCATTTTTGGATAGGGCAGATTCGAAGTCTTTAACACTAGCATGCCCAATCAGATCTACTGTTAGTGGTATTGGAAATATCAAGCTCAAGAAATCATTTTTCCACGGTTGCGAAAGTCTGTAGCTCCGAACCTTGTTACGGTATCCTCGGTAGTAGGAGCGCAGGCCGCGAGAGAGAGAAATACGCTTGAAAGCGGTTTGAGCGAAAGCAGCCGTAATAAAACTAACTAAGACGGTATCAACGCTAACAATCTGCTATCACAGCTTGAAACCTGTTCACTATGCTGGACCACATTTGTCCACTTACCGTTTAAACTCGAAACCAAATTTCCAACTCGCTGCCACTGGACCAAAAGTTGTTTTTCAAAACGATATTTCACTAATGCAACTGATCGGCACTTGCAGTTCCCAGTTTTCAGAGGTCCACGCTGTCTATTGTCACAACACATTTATTAGGAGTATAGATTAAGATTTTGAAAATGGTTAAATACACAAACTAGGAACTATGTTCCTATTTATTCACGAAGAAGAATCACTGCGCAATTATATATTTTACACAATTTTATCCACGCTACAATCACATCAATACAATTACCAATGATACTTTTACAAAACAGTTATTTTATCAATTGCTTGAACGTGGTGCTTTTACTATCACAATTAGCGTTGCACTACTCTCCAAATTAAAGCGGATTAAAATTTACTACTTTAACATAACATGGCAAGCATCAAGTATCTACGGAAACACAAAATCAACCAAGAATAGCAAAGACTAGAAAAGATAAAATGATTAACACATTAACTAATACCACATTGCAATATAACGTAATATATTATATAAACGTGCTCTGTAATACAGGGTAAGTCAAAATGATGTACCCGATTTCATAAATTTATTT
>JAGDQP010072454.1:0-10509 GCA_022664845.1 Lepisma saccharinum | reverse complement strand
CTATTGGACGATTTTCCCTTTGGATGCTTTTCCTTTGGATGGTTTTATTTTGGATGGTTTTCCCTTTGGATGCTTTTCCCTTTGGAAGATTTTCCTTTGGACGGTTTTTCCTTTGGATGCTTTTCCGTTTGGATGATATTCCCGTGACTGGTTTTAGTATGAAATTAATAATACATAATACAATTTTTATTGGACGATTTTCCGTTCTAGGAAATTTCAACCAAAATATCAGTTTGGACGGTTTTCCCTTGGACGGTTTTCCCTTTGGATGCTTTTCCCTTTGGGTGATTTTCCTTTGGACGGTTTTCCCTTTGGATGCTTTTCCCTTGGACGATTTTCCTTTGGACGATTTTCCTTTGGATGCTTTTCCCTTTGGATGATTTTCCCAAAATCCTTGGACGGTATTCCCTTTGGACGATTTTCCCTTGGACGCTTTTCCGGCGCCCCATGGAATTCGCCCTCCACCTCCACTCCAGCTATGATCTTCCCCTCCACCTCCACTCCACATCACCCTCCAGCTATACTCTGCCCCTCCACCTCCACTCCAGCTCTGATCTGGCCATCCACCTCCACTCCACATCACCCATCAGCATGGAGTTCGCCCTCCACTCCACATCACCCTCCAGCTATGATCTGTCCCTCCACCTCCCCTCCAGCTCTGATGTGGCCCTCCACCTCCACTCCACATCACCCTCCAGCTATGATCTTCCCCTTCACCTCCACTCCACATCACCCTCCAGCTATGCTCTGCCCCTCCACCTCCACTACACTTCCACTCCAGCTCTGATCTGGCCATCCACCTCCACTCCACATCACCCTCCAGGTTGGACGGTGATGGGGAATTATGTTGAGGGGTGACCTCCGGAGGGGGCACCTCCGGAGGGATGGACACCTTTGGTATCTGTGGGTTTTCTCGGGGTTCTTCCGTTTCTTCTCACTTTCTCATTCCACCATTTCTCTCATCATCATTCACTTGCAATTTCACCCGTCTCATTTTGTATTTAGCTTGCATAACTGTGGGACGATAAACTAAAAATTTCATTTCATTTTTAAAAAATTCAGGTTGTTACCAAATCATGTGATAAATGTCAGACAAAGCTTCAGTAGTAATATATTAGCTGAGTCACCAGAGCGAAGCGAGGAACGACAAGGGAGTTGGAGGCGTAGTATTGTATTATATTATATTGTTGATATCGACCAAATCAAGCATTAGATGGTCAGACAGGACCCAGTGAAGCTGGCGGACATATAATACTATCTTATTAGATTGTTTTTGTAGACCTTGACACTTAAGCAATATCATTAGTTTAGCTTGTTATTATTAATACATTTTCGGTACGGATAAGTTTATTGTGCAGATATTTTGATCTTAATACAATTCCTCCTGTAGAACAATAACGTGGGTTTTAACTATTTGAAGTCCAATATCCTATTAATTTAGCCTGTGCTAATTAATAAAGTTGGTCCACAAATAATAAATATGGTTTTCCTTCTAAAAGAGATGTACACTTTCATGCCAGGGCATCGACGTCACTACATATTCAATAACTATTTCAAGAGAGGTTTAACAAAAAAAGAAAGAAAAAGAAAAAAAATCAACGAGCAAATGAAGTGATTACTATTTTTTTTAGGAATATTGTACTTGCTATATTTTTCATATAATTTTTTGCTTTATATGTTGCTGAAACATCTATTAGTTTTGAACATTCAACAATTCTCGTCTTTTGTTGGGGAGAAGTGAGTGCAAGTGTAGAGTGTGTAGTGGACATTCGTAACAAGGAGGACTGTTAAGAACATATTTTGATGGCCCAACCAAAATTTCATTGGCCAACCCTGGGCCTACCAAAAATTTTCCTCGCAGCCCTTGATTGTACACGTTATGGATTATTCGTGTTAATCGGTTATCTGTGCGACTTTAGCACGAATAATCGAGAGTTTTCTGTATTTTGTACTGCAGTATGTCCCTCTCACACATTTGTGACAGTAAATACTTAATACATGTATTGGTGTCTTTATTTAAGATGTGGCTTCTTACTATAAGGAGTCAGAGAACTTGTTGCACTTCTTATTTTGTATTGTACTTCATTTATATATACATAACTTCTTGAACAGAGGCGTCACAAGGGTGGACCAAGTGAGTGAATAGGGCCTCGCATCTTCAGGGGCCTCCCAAAAGCCAAGGAGTCTAAAACGATTTGACACCGACTTTTAAAGATCCATCGATTGAACGATTAATAATGGTAAATGAAATAATTATGAATGCAGATTTAAAACGATTTAATATGTTGTCCTTACATACCACTGCCTTGTGTTTCGTTCGAAGCTATGCGTCGAAATTAAACATTTTCGAGAATTTTTTATCATTATTATTTTTAAAATCAGGGGACCTCACTAATGTTTCTTGCCCAGAACCTCGCAATAATTTGCTACGCCATTATAGTCTATATATGAAACAATGTAATGTCAGTGTAGTGAAAATAATATCAACCAATTGATTCTTTTTATACTATTCTATAGGTATTTTATTTCTTATGAAAATCGTTTACTCTTATGTAAAGGAAGTAAATTAAACTAGGTGATGTCAAGGTCAATCTAATAACAGTAAAATCAGTCAACAAGTTAAATGTTGTAGTCAGTGACGACGCCAGCCTTGACTTACTAGGGGGCGGAGGGAAGGCAAAGATTTTTTCGGGGAGCAGCTTTATATATATATATTTCTGACAGGGGGTGCCAATGACTAAAAGTAGTCATATAATATGACTAATATATATCTATCAATGACTAAAAGTAGATGTGAATTAAATTTGTTTTTCTAAACGTCTTTAGGCATATTTTGGGTGAATGAGGAACTGCCCTGTTTAAATCAACTGGATATTAATTTGTTTTCAATGTCGTGGGGGTTGCGGGAATACTATCTACATCTGCTAGTGAGAGTAATATGAACTGATCTCTTTTACTATTCTATTTTGTATTTGATTTACATACACATTTTATATTATGCTTACCATATAGACCGTTCTCCTTTTTATGTGTATTTCTTATGCATTTTAAACTATGTACTGTCAACCTAGTGAAACTTATATCAACTAACTTATTTTTATTACTATTTTGGTTCTACTTGCTCTTATTCTTCATGTTCAGACACTGAAGTAAGTTAAATTCTGAACTCAGTAGAGTGGTTTGGTAAGACAGGACATGAGCTGAAATAAGGAACAAACGAGATAAAATCTTAAATCTCAAGCAGGTCCGATTTGCAGCCTTGCAGCTACCACCAGCATATCTTCTTTCTCGCTTAGTTCTTCAATTGGAATTATATTAGGTGGAATTTCCTTAGTTCCTAAGTCTGGAATAAAGTTGACTGAGAATGAATAGTTTGAATTACCAGAAAATATATAATATTGTGCGGTACCAGTTTATATGCTCCTGAACATGTTTTGAAGGGAGCTGTTCACTTTTGTTCCTAATTTGTGGATCATGAAATAGCGAAATTGATGGATTTAATTGAATATAAGAATCAATTGTAGTCAAGCGCGTATTTGTGCTCTATAGCCAGCAGGGAGTAAATAAATTTAGTGGAATAACTCCTACGTCAAAATAATAGAAAAACACTAACTGGTACAGAAACTCTCCATAACAGGCCGGACATTACCTGCTGGGAGCCTAAAGCCTTGGATAAATGCCGAGTAGTTATTCGGTTCCCATTTAAAGCTGTAGGTCCCGTCTCTATGTAACCTCGCTAATAATAATAATACCGCTTATCCGAGTAGTTAGCGCTCGTATCTACGGTGCACGTGGTTCCTGGTTCGATTTCCGGTCTGGGTTCTCAAAAATTTCGATGCTGACCCAGAATCGTTAGGACAATTGGGTGGCTTCTCATTAAGATACAAATTACATAACGCATTTGTCAATTATTTCCGTAAGGCTTTCTATGAGAACTAACTATGGAAAAGGCAAAATAACTGTTAAGAATTTTATTTCTGATGAAGTTTAGACTGACTATTAACAGCTATCGTAGAACAGGATTGACTTTCTAGAAATAGCTAGAAGTGGCCAAAACATCCAGTCATAATTCACTTCAAGTGAAATAAGTTTATAATATGTGAAATTGATTATAATTATCTAATGTATTATTACTATTATTATTATTATTATTATTATTAAAAGGAACACTTGCATGTTGAAATCTCACTTCCGTAATGTAAAGCAGTCAATAATATTTGTACGATGTGAGACAATTCAAAAAATGTAGTGTCCTTATCACAAGCAATCACTTTTTGTCAAAAAGAAAAAAAACAACATATATGACAATTTGGGATTTATAGATAATCTAAACGAGTTTTCTCAAGCTTATCAATATCACTTCAATATGGCGGACGGAATATCCACTGTATTTGTAACGTTTGGTTTACAGAAGTGGCGATGGCTCTCTTGTCTGTTGCAATTTTGAGAACTAAAGCGAAAGGACGAAACTTGCACAAGTCCTAAATTGCAGAAGTCCTAAAAGGCAAGAAGCCAATTCTCTGGATTTTACAGAAGTCCTAAATTGCACGAGTCCTAAATTGCAGAAGTCCTAAATTGTACAAGTCCTAAAGTTTAGGACTTGTGCGAGTTTTTTTAGGACTTCTGCAATTTAGGACTTTGTAATTTAGGACTTATGAACGTTACCCCTCCAAATGATGGTTGAAGCTAGGTGATCTCTATCCTCCTGAGGGTTGTACCCTCTCCCTCAGATGAGGGGGAAAGGAAGCTGCAGCCATCGACCCCCACATTTTGCAGTGGTTTGGTATGGGTGTGAGATATTTAGTTCATTTACGTGTATATTCGGGGAATCAGAGGGTATGCAATTCCCCTTGACCCTTCGGGAAATATTTTTTCTTAGTCTTTATTGCCTAAAGAAAATTAATAGGGATGTTCTCAAAAAGTAAAACTGGTTTAGACCACAATGGCGACCATTTTTGGTCGAAAAGTGATCAAAGGCCTATATTTTACAATTATTTCTATGGCTGCCCACGTACACCCACTCACCCGTCGGGATCATTTCTTATTCCTTATAATCTAAAAAAAAATGTGATATTCCGTCCAAAATGGCTTTACACCAAATTGAAGGCCATTTTTGGTAAAAAAATCGTGAAAGACCTTTCATTTTTACTGGTTTTATTTAAAGTCCTCAAGTTGAGGGGAAAATTATTAATACTCGCTCGCACTTCAAGATCGGCCTTTGTTACTTGTTTTGGCAAAAAGAAATTGTAATTATACGATTGTTGCTCCGAAATTCGAGGCCTGGAGGTCCAAAAAAAGGGGGAAACTAAAAAATGAAAGTTTGTAAAGTAGATCATATCGTGTATCAAATGGAAGAATTTTTAACCACTGAATATGAATTACTTCTTCAGAAAATGATTTTCGGAATTCCAGAATTATAGCAAAAATAAAACTCCTTAGGAACCAAAATGGAGGCCATTTTGGTCGAAAACTGGAGTCCAAATGCTTTTCTTGATTTACTTTTATTAATAAGCCTTGAGTTAAGAGAAATATTTTTATGGCTAACTCGAACTTCAAGATCGGCACTGTATTACTTGTGTTGGCCCAAAGAAATTATATTATAGGGTAACCGACACCAAAATTGGGACAGAAGGGATGGTGGGGAAAAAATAAAGGTTTATAAGTAGGTCATTTATAGTATTACATGAAAGAATTTTTCCTACTGAATATAAAAATGAATTATTTTTTACAGAAAATGATTTTACGAATCTCTATAAATTTTATTTAGACAATAAGGAATATGAAAAATTGGTCCCGAAGTATCAGGGGTTCCCCTGGCTCCCTTACTACTATGGTTGATTTTCTTATGCTGACGGAGGAACACAAGTAAAAATGGTGATTATTTTTAAATTAGTGATTGGACCTGAATGCAAAATTACAGTTAGGAAATATAACTAGATTTATTTCGAAAAGTTGTTGAATCCGATAGGGCCTCATATCTTGTAAATGGATCCATGGGGTGATGGTATCTGTTTGAAAGAATATGTGAATTCGATTGTCTGATCTAGGCAAATTGATAATAGAAGTGAAGAAGAGTTTGTCAGATCTTACCGTAAATTAATTACTTAAAGTTGTACTTGCCATTTATATACTGATTTAGCTTAATAATGAAATATATTGAACACATCCGCATTGTTTATAAGAAATGGTACATTTACTATTATTATTTTATAACAATAGTTAAATCTTATTTTACACTAAATGTTCTTTATACATCATTGCCTTTCTAACGATACTGCTTAAGTCGCAAAATGTGAATTTTACAGAAGGAACATAACTCAACGGCTAATTTGAATTGAAGTCTGGCATAAGCGGCGCTATTTTTGGCGATATTACGCCACAATCTGTTGGAGTAACGAAGAACTACTTGGTAGTCCATGTGTCGGATGATAATGTGGTCTAATTTGGAGGACCAAACGAAACTTTGTCCAGTTATTGTAAGGGTCCTGTGGTGTAAGATAAAACTATGATGGACATCTCAGAATGGTAACTTTCAAATATAGTGGTGCTTCAAAATGGTGGATAGAGATCAGACCTGAAAGCAGTATAACTAAGGTTGAAATTATCCAGTTTTGATTATATATTTAAAAAAGAAAGATGATTAAAATTTCTATCTGCATGGTGCACGAAAAACTATAACGATTATCACAATATTGTAGCATTGAAATATGGCAGCGATTCCAAATGGCGGAAAGCGATCATACCTCATACTATTATACAATAACTCGGGTTAAAAGTATCCGATTTCGGTTACATTAAATAAAAAAGATGTAATAAAAATTTCCATTCTCTTTTGGCACACGAGAAACTATGATGAACATCATATAATGCTAACTTTAAAATATGGCGGCGATTCAAAATGGTGGATGGTGATCATACCTCAAAACAATATATAACTCGGTGAAAATTATCCGATTTGGATTAGCTATTTTTTTCCTTAAATGAAATGCAATAAATATTTTTATCTCCATGGTACACGAAAAACTATGAAAGATATCCCAGAATGGTTACTTTCAAATATGGCGGCGATTCAAAATAGCGGAAGGCAATCATACCTCAAAGCATTATAACTAGGGTTGAAATTATCCGACGTAGATTAACTGTTTTAAATGAAATCTAATTAAAAATTTTGTATATGGCAGGTGAAAAGCTATGACGAGCATGAGAAATGGTAGTTTTCAAATATGGCTGCGATTCAAAATGGCAGATAACGATCATACCACTGTAAGCAGCACATCCATGGATGTAATTTGCATACCAATATTTAATAATACCGTATGCAAATATTGTATTTTGCATATCATTACCATGCCATAGAATTTTTTTTTATTTAGATATACAGGAAATGGATTATAGGATAATACAGATTACCAAATATATTGAATTATTTCATTGGAAACTTGATATCATTTGCGTATTTTCAGTCTCCGAACAGCTAGTTTGAAAGACAGACCCAAACATTTTCGAATGGAAACCAGGAAATATGGCTGCCACCTGCTAGTAAAGTGGCTTGGCCAGGCAGTGTTGCTTATCACGAAATAGAAAAAGATACCATGTTGGGGAAATAGCATAGAAATTCTACAGAGAAAGTAAATAGGCAACCAACATTATGGTTTAAGTTCGATGGATGGAAACTCGACCGAACGGCGACACTAGTCTGCGTACAAACGCATTGTTTTTGCCAGTTTCTTTATACATGGTAATCCTTCGGACAATACGTGTTAAAAAGAAGGGTTCTGACCATTTTTCGCACATACCCTTCTTCCACCCCGTCCCCTGGAAGGTCTAGTCAGCCAACCTAGCCTAGAATGCGCGTCTCAACGCGCATTGATACATATTTTGGGGGAAACTTTGTTTGTATATTTACTTCTGTATTAAAAACACAAGCGGAAGATTATTTGGGTAACCGTTTTTATTTCTCACTCCATTGCAGTGACACGGGTCCCAATTTCACTTATAATCAGCCTGTTTTCAATTACTTTTCAGAGGAACTAATTTTCGTTTTGGCTTCTGCTGGTGTCCGTCTGTGGGAATGGAGTGTTGACACACAGCAGCGCTGCATAACATTGTACAAACCGACTTTTCTCTCTTTTCTCCTTTATTATATGTTGTCATCCATGTTTATTATTACCTATTTACTCCTTGATATATATAGAAGTCATCTATATAATTAGTTTATATGTACCTTTGTGTTTTATGCTGTATTTTTTAGATGTTTTGATATTTCTCTCGTTCAAATACTCTATCCCCACGCGGTCATGTTTTGACTTTCATTCACGTGGCACCTACGTGGTGGCGCTACCTGTCAAGAACCGTGAAGGATCGGAGGTTTTCACCCACACTGTTTTCTTTTCTCTTATCATTAATGTGTTAAGCCATGTAACTACGGTTTTAAGTAAACAAGTTGGTCATTTGATTATTAAAGATGTGTAAGCGCAGTATACAGTCATGTCAGTGTATATTTATGTCTAAAACATGTAATATATTAAAGAACTGCCCTATGTGGCAACACTGTATACTGTACAAACATCTGTCTGTTTGTGCTGGTTTTCGTCTAAAGAGCGAGTCTCGAAAAACCAAGCAGTGGAAGCACGAATATGTATGTTTTTGGAGCCGCAGATCGGCAGTTCGGTTTTGAAAGTTCGAGTAGGAACACGAAAAGTGCAATCTTTATTTTGGTAGATATATTTCAAAGTAGCAGACTATTTGATATTCACTATTTTCCGAGTGTGGCGAATCATGAAGTGATAGTGATAAAGACAATCAGTATCTCTATACTAAATGTTTACTTGCGAAAGTAAACAAGGAACTATTTTGAAAAATGCAACAGGTCCCTGAACTATGTCACAAACTTTTATCCCTTGTGTGAGGAAGTGATACCGGGTACCCTGTGCGTACTTAGAGGTACAAACCCAACATTCGCTCCGTGAATGTTAGCAGGTGCAAACTCAGTGATGAAACAGCAAGTAAAATCAAACAGTGATCTGTTCAAACAAAGTCACACAAGTTGTTTTTTTTTCGTGTGATTATTTTATTTTCGTTTTTTTTTTGTTATTTTTCTTCACTTGTCTTAGCAATATACAAGTGCATCCAAAAGTGAAGTCCAAAAGTGAAGTCCAATATACAAGTGCATCCAAAAGTACATGCAAGGATTTACTCTGAGACTGCATAACTACACAGTCCCAACCTGCTTCTAAAGTAACTACCAAAAATACTGTAGGGACATATTCATTTTTCTTGTTACTTCATATAATAGACCGTGAATGGTGATTACTCATTGAGCCCATCGCCATGTCAAAGACTCATACAACGAGTGAGCAGTACATTAGTGTGCCTAGTGAGTGATTTTCCCTGTGAGAAAACTGCATGGAACCAGTCTTTTCGTCCTTTTAGATGAACACTTCAAGACAGATCAATCAGAGAAAATAATTAAATTCAAACTGGCCAGAACTTTTATAAACTACATTCAAATAAATAAGCGCATATGATTGCGTCACAGATTGCTATTTGAAGCCTCTATAAGTAAAGTTTACGTTTATGTTTACAAATAACACCATTGATGAAAAGAGGCAATAGTGTTGTTTATAGTGAGATAGGTCAAAGCGTGTATGTGTGTAAGTGTGTGTGTGTGTGTGTGTGCAGGAAGATCTAACTTCATTCATATACCAAATAAATTGGATTAATATTAATTCGTTTGAAAATTCTTCCTTCACATCTCCTTGGTTTCTGCCAGTTACTCCTTCTTCATGCAGTGTGGGTACTTCAGATCGGTAAGTACAAGATATACAGTGCAATATGTTGTGTTATTATATTTCAGGCCTGTAGATAGATGCTTGCAGATGTTGAACTGCGGATTAGGGCGTCATTCTTTAAAATTCCAGCCTGGAGATTGCAATGTGTCAAGTCTTTCTAAGCTCTACCAAAATCATTAAAATCCCTGAGATCTACTGAATTTTTGTTGTTGTTGTTGAGTGTCTCATTAAGTTAATCTCCTCAAACTCCTGCACCAAATTATAATTAGTTTTGAAATCCCACTAAAGTAAACAAACAGGAGTTCTATTGCTTTGGTGTCCTCCAATACTCCCTTTTGCAAGGTCATGGTAACGCTGACAAGGTCACTGAAACATGCAATCAGCGCCCAGTAACTGACCACATTGAACCGGTAGCTACAGCCTCTACAAGCGTAACCAGTTGTCTTCCAATCGATCTTTTCAAAACTATGTTAGAATCATTAGAACAGAGGCTAAATCAAAATTTTGAAAAGGTCCAAACTGCTAATTTAGCTTTAGAACTAAGGCTCTCAGAAAAATTAGATCAGACAAACGAAAAATTTGAACTCCTGAATAACAGCGTTACTTCAGTACAGAACCGGGTAGACACAGTCAAATCTGAATTACAAGGACAAATTACGTCGCTAAGCAAAGACCTAACTTGTAGGATAGAGGCCGATAATCAGCGAGTAGGTGTCCA
>JAGDQP010072453.1:0-10509 GCA_022664845.1 Lepisma saccharinum | reverse complement strand
AGTTCGCATTTTTGACACAGCTCAAGTCATCTTGGCAGCACTATAGTTTCCATTACAGGACAGAGGCAACGGTATTTCCGTCCACGCCTATTTTACATAACAGTGATTCTACACACACACAGCGTAGTGGCATTGTATAAAGCATTGAATTACGTTATTGCACAACATGTATTAATCTGACTTTTTCTCGAGAAGCTTCCAGAAACATATGACGCATGCTCAGTGCATCATCCACGCGGACTAATAACCTTACTCTTCAGTCCAGTCTGGGATATTAGAGTGGAAGGAAGTTAATACGTTCGTGCTTAGTGAACCAAACTATAGTGAAATATTTGTGAATATTGGTAAGTAAAAAACAAAACACCAGTTTCTGCATGCTCACTATTTTTAAAATATAACTTCTGAAATGTGCATGTAATTTTTATTGTTTTTGAAATTTGTATATTTAGCAATCTCTCTCCCCACACCTTGTTCACAGAGCTGCCATATTGAATATGCAAATGTACATTTAAAAATTATGGTCGTGTTGATTAGCTAATACCCATTTCTTGCATGACACGCACACACACACAATACGTTACGTAGCGCTTTTTTGAGTATTCTATTTTAAAGCATGAGAAACAGAATGTGAGGAGAAATTGCTTACACACAACCATTAAGGCCGCTTTAGACGATACAATTTCTCGTACGATGAATCTTAGCGAAAGCAGTGTGCCAGCGTAAAAAGAAAAAAGTTATGGATTTATATCATAGTATCTTGCCCTATTGTAGCATTCTTGTTTTCACACTCTGGCACTACTGCTAATCGTAAGATTCATCGTAGCATAAATGCTGTCGTCTAAAGCGGCCTTTACGTTGATAACCTACAGTTTGAGTGGTAAAAAAACTGTTTATAATAATAATAATGTCTTATTTTTGGAAAAAAAGACAAAGAAACAAGATTATGTTGCCCTTGGTTCTCTCACACAACACAAGGCAAGAAAAACGTTGCACTGTTAAAAGTGTTCTCGTATTTTCCAGAAAGACGTTCCACTTGGCACAGAGCCCCACTTCCTCCTCTTCCTTTTTTGATTTATTCTACACATGTATGACACGTGTACCTGGAAGAGCTTTTTAAAACCCACGTAGGATATATGTGCAATGTGTTTAAAATGTCGTTGTATTTTTGTTTCACTTTTCACGGTGTCTATTATTAAAAAGAAATCGTGTTTCTTTAAGGAAATAGAAGTCTAAAACTGAGGTCGCATTTAATAAAGATTAAGGCCCAAGTTTGCTCATATACGGCCTCCGCGCTAAATACTGTATACGGAGATTATATTTTGATACTGTAACATTTCTGTATAAGATCGCATTTTGCTGCTGTAACTCTGATAATAAAAGACAAGTAGCTAATAACGTAATTCTACAATATGGAAAGTTATTTTATTCAAAATATAGTCTTCTGTGCATTGCATTCGCTAGTTATATAGAAGGAATGAAATTCACATGCACCCAAGGTGTATAAATTTTTGGGTGAGTGATTCCACAGATTTATTCACAATAGCTCATATACATGTGCAGGTCCTCTGTGCACTGCATTCGCTAATTATATAGAAAGAATGAAAATAATTTGGGAAGGAAAACTGCATGTACTCAGGGTGGAGGAATTTATATGTGCGAAATTCTACAGAATAATAAATGTACGTCCTCTATGCATTGTATTCAATAAAGATAATAAGAGAATACAGTATGGGAAACGGCAATATGCTATTATCGAAAATACAGTCCCACTTATTTATAGTTACTTAATAGTAGCATACTGTTTGTGTTGTGTTGTTAATAGGGATTGACCCACTTATTTGGTGCTAGCACACTGTTAATAGGGTATTACTGAAAAATCCACCACAGTCATTTATAGTTACTTAACGGTAGCATACTAAAACTAGAACGAAACAGCATACTGATAATAATAATTCTTTCTTTATTTATTTACAGATTATTGAGGGTTACAGAAAAAAGTGTCCCAGCCGTTCTATAGTAAAATGTCAGCTAGTAGTAATAATAATATTAGTATTATCAACGATGTTATAAGAAAATACAAAAAAAATCGCATAAACGGTAGAATGTTTACCGCACAGCTATCCCAACCCCCGCAGGATGAGAACCCAATTATGTGGTTAAGAGAGGGGATAACCCAACTCTTAAACATGTTAATGGTGAATGTAGAGCCGCATCAACGTGGGATTAACACTGTGGAATCTTGATAATCCCGCCCGGTCGTTTTGGTTCTCGTTCAGAGACGAGTCTAATATGAGTGAAGAATTCGTATGGCTGGCTTTAGAAAAGGTGGTTCAGTTTAACGCTGTGTTCATGCAGCAAGATAAATTCGTAATTGATTTCCAAATTGTGAGGGAGGGCCGTCAAAAACAAAATTTTACATCCGACGCTGAATTTATGAAAAAGTGTAACGGTATTGTAGTTGTTAAAAATACAGGGAGTAATTGTCTGGCACAGGCCCTTGTTATTGGTAAAAGTCTAGTGGATAATAAAGGCGATAAAAAGGCAAGTAGATCTTATCAACAAAGAATGAAATTTATAAATTTTGAAACAAGCACACTGTGTAACAAGGCCGGGGTTGTTCTAACAGCCGGTGGTGGAATATCAGAATTGAGAAAATTCCAAGCGTATTTACGAGAATACACAATTACGGTGTATGATGGTCTGTTGGGCGTAAAAACCTTTTTTGAAGATGTGGGTGACCCTAAAAAATTAGTTTATTATATTTAAATAATCACAATAATGTAATTACCGGTTTGACGGCGGCCTTTAGCTGTATATATTTCTGCGATGTGTGCCACAGGAAATATAATACTAAAGAAAGACATATTGTACACTGTTTTGCGTTATGCAGTAAATGCCAGAAAAGTCCACCATTTGAAAATACAACAAAAATTCTAAATTGTATGGTGTTTATGGTAATAAATGTATGTTGAATCACACTCAAACGGGGCTATGTTCGAAATTAAAAGTCGATTATACCTTAAGGCCTATGTTATCAAAGCAGGTAGAAATGCCCACCAATGTGGTGAAAAATATTGTACAAATTGTGATAATATGATGCCCCGCAACCGTTTATGTTATATCCGTCTCAAACCTAGTTATAACGCCAGTATTAAAAAATGGTATCGTCTTTTACGATATTGAATGTAGACAGGATGAGGTGGTAAGAGTAGGTGTGAATGGACAGATACCGAACCTACTAGTTTCACAGCAGGTGTGTTATCAAAGTGTAAATAGTGGGGATAACACTTCATCTGGCGTGTGCGGTAGAAAAGATAATATTTTCTATGGTGAGAGCTGTATAGTAGATTTTTTAGACCATTTAGGCGTCAGACCAAGAGGTGTTAACAAAATTTTCTGTGTAGCGCATAATGCAAAAGGCTGCGATGCCCACTTTGTTCTACGCGCCATGATTAGCATTAAACATTGGACACCGAAAGTAATTATGAAAGACTGTAAAATACTGTATATGGAGTGTAAATATTTAAAGTATATCGACAGCTTGACCTTCTTCCCGATGCCGCTGGCTAAATTGGAGGAGGCTTTCCACACGCTAAGGGGTATTTTCCCCACTATTTTAACACTAGAAATAATCAACAGTATGTAGGCCCAGCACCCGATCCTAAATATTATGAGTATGACTTTATGCAGAAGGAACGTAAAAAATTTATGCGCTTCAACAACGAACATCTAGCAAAGTAGACATTTCACTTTAAAAAAGAACTAATATGGTACTGTCGTTTAGACATCGATCAGCTGAGAAGTGCCTGTGTCAGGTTTATGCAGTAGTTTCAATCTATAACAAACGTCAACTCTCTAATTGAGGCAATCAGTATAGCATCGGCGTGTAATCTAGCGTATCGCCGCAATTTAGTTAAAGAAAAATCCATAGGGATTATTCCTATTAACGGGTACCGACCAACAGTCTGACGAGGCAATACAGTGGCTGATATACAAAGAGAAAAAGCACGGGGTTACAATTCAACATGCGGCAAATGGTCGCGAAATGGCTGTGAACGGCATTTTAAAAGTAGACGGGTACGCCCGCATAGATGACCAAGTACATGTGTGGGAGTATGCAGGGTGTTTCTGGCACGGGTGCCTTAAGTGTTATTCAACGGGCAGCGACAGACCACTATATAACGATCATGATGTTACACTCAATTTACGCTAGGAAAACACCGTTAGAAAAATTCCGCGTCTACGGGAATTAGGGTATACGGTCCATGAAATGTGGGAATGTGAGTGGAAGCGTCAATTGCGCGAGAACCCTCACATTAGCAAGTTTACTGCCGAACACCCTATGCGCAGGAAAGAGCCCATCGGACCGAGGGATGCTCTATACGGCGGACGATGTTCTGCGTGAAATTATTCTATAAAACAGCAGAGGAGGAGTAGATACACTATGTCGATGTCATCTCCCTATATCAGTTCTGCTGTAAAACGAAGAAATTTCCTATAGGGATCCCTTGAAAATCTATGTGGGCGCCGACTGTCCTGCTATCGATAAGTTTGAGGGAATAGTTAAATGCACTGTATTGCCTCCACAGCATCTCTACCAACCTGTTCTCCCATTCCGCACTGGTGGTAAGCTACTGTTTCCTCTATGTCCTCGGTGTGCCGAGACCTTGAACACGCCTGCGGAATGTGATCATACTGAAGAAAAGAGGGTCCTAACCGGGACTTGGGTCATTGATGAGGTTCGCAAGGCTATTGAGATGGGATATACCTTGTTGGAGACGCACGAGGTTTGGGAGTACAGGGTGGCAGAAGGACTTTTTACAGAGTACATAAACCTTTTCATGAAACTTAAAACAGGTCTAGGGCTGACCCCAATGGTGCACCAAAACAGAACTTCAAAATAAATTAATTCGGGACTATTATACGTGGGAAGGTATACAATTAGATCGTGCGAAAATTGGGGGAAAATAGGCGCGTAAGAGTATCTGTAAATTGGCATTAAACTGTTTATGGGGTAAATTTGCGCAAAACGAAAACATACGGATATTATATGCGAGCCTGCGAAATTCTTTGATAAGTTCTTTAACCGATAACAATATAGGGGTGGCGCAGGTAATACAACTTGATGAAGAGGTATGCTATTAAATTGGCACGTGCTGGACGATATCATTGTGCCTCTGAAAACACAAATGTTGTTATAGCAGCGTATACTACGGGTCACGCACGGTTAGAACTGTATAAATACCTAGAAGAGGTTGGGGAGAACACAATATATATGGATACGGATAGTCTTATTTACGTGGTTAAACCGGGGGACATAAAATTGCAAGTAGGGGATAGTTATGGGGAGTTAAAAATGAATTAGAGTCTGTAGGCCCAAATGCGTTTATTAGGGAGTTTTTTAGTGGCGGTACTAAGAATTATGGGAACCAGGCCGCTAGCTGTGATAATGTAAAAAATGTCTGCAAAGTGAAAGGAATTACATTGAATGCGCAATCAATGGAAGTCGCAAATTTTGTGCAAATTAAGAATATAGTACTTAATAATGATCCCGCTGTGAATGTGATAAACCCACAAAAAATCTGTAGAACTAAAGATAGTAAAATTATCACCTGCGCAGAGTAAAATTTACCAGGTGGTACATACTAAACGAAAAAGGGTTACAGGTACATACGACAGGACATACGATTTAAACGACCTCGACTAGAATAGGGTGTGTGTGTATTAGATATGACGATGGTTAATAGGTAAATAATATGTTTTACTTTTCTGAAGACGTATATAAGAGACAGGAAGGTGGAGTGGCAGACACCTTTTACATGCATTGTAGCTGGCCCCACGGCGTTTGGGAAATCATATTTTGTCAAAACATTTATCGATCACTACAGTAATTTATTTAAAAATATAATATGGTGTTATGACGAGTGGCAGGCTTTGTACGAGGCTTTACCGGGGTGTACCTTCAAAAAGGATTTACCCTGTATAGATGATTTTCCGCGGACACAGGCCCTCATTATAATTGACGATTTAATGCATGAGTGTAATGGCCAAATTGTAGACTTCTTCACGAAAGGGTAGTGATCATCGAAACTTAAGTGTTATGTTTATTACTCATCATATATATTCCACCATGCCAGAGGTATGCACGATATGTCCTTAAACAGTCACTACATGGTATGTTTTAAAAAAACAGAGATCGGGCTCAAATTAATTATCTTGCCCTTCAGCCGTATCCTAATAATACAAAATTTATACAAGAGGCCTACGATGACGCAACTCGAGATGCCCATGGTTATCTACTATTTGATTTCAAACAAAATACCGCTGACGATAATGATGCGTGTGGGGAGAAGCTGGGCTTCGCCAACCCGCATTAGCAATTATTCCGATTTAAGGTACGGAATTAGGTTCAGCTCTAACACTGGAACCTACCTTTTATCCAGCAGAATGGGTAAGTCCTGGACTTCTCGCTATGGAAATGACCAGAGGAGACACACATACATTTATATAGGTTTTTATTATAAAACAAGAAGACAAAATATAACAATATAACAATTAATAACAAGGAATGAAAATATTTACATACTTAACCTATCCTATGGCAAGTTTTAGAGCTTGTCGTACATCAAGAAATTGTGTTAATGGCTTGAAGAGCCTTACTTGTCTGTAATAAGAAATACTATACATTTTCAACAATCAATGAATGAACTGTTATCAAAATATCTATCTAAACGAGATGCCGGGTTGCAACGGGCATTCTTAAGGTTTATAGCGAGTTTCAATAAAGTACGACATGACTCGTTTGAGAAGTTGAGTAGGAGTTTGAGTTCAACTGTACAAATTCAAAGATCTACTAACATGTTATATGCCAACACAATGGCGGTCCTCTAGCACACGGGCAGGATTCAGGGACACTACTCTTGCCGGTTAAAGGGAAAGATTCTATTTTATACTCGGGAAACAGGGTAAGGCAGGAAACTGGGACAGACTGACATGTCACGCGATGCCTGCTTTCATTCGCAAAACATGACCAAATATGGGCATGGATTAGGGTCAGCTACATGAATAATCGTTATGGCTACGTGGACTTTCCTAAGTTTCACATTCGTCATTTCCTGGGTTGATCACGAGTGGCATGAGTTGTCTATTGCTGTTATTACTACATCCTGTTGTTACGACCACGCCTTGACGGCTACAGCTTAACCAAATGCGTCAACTTGTATTTCTTCTCTATAAAGTTTAACGGTGAATTCTCAATAAACACATATAGGTTTTGGAAACTTAATAAAGGAATTTGGGAATGGATTTTGGGATTTTAAAAATGGATCGCATCAATAACCTGTTCGAACAAATGTTATTCCGACTGATCCTTTTAATAAAGTTTATGTACCTAGAAAATAAATTCAATGTGTTATATAATAACACTAGAGTAGAGTAGTAGTAGTAGAAGAAAATGATTAAAAAACAGAGTGCAAACTTACTAAGCCTTCTGGCAAAGGCAAAACCTAAAGTACGTAAGGCATTGTTACAAAATGCAGATTCCGAATTAATTCGTTCTATTTGTGAATGTTCCTATAACGTATTCCAAGGAAATGTTCCGTTAAATAGAAAAGATAAAATAAATTGCGGAAATATAAAAATGAACTTAGGTATTTGGTAAAGAAAGGACCCACGTTGAAACAAAAGAAAGAACTAATAATTGTACAAGAAGGTGGTTTTCTCACAGCACTGCTTGCCCCTATTCTAGGAAGCATACGGTCTAGTCTGTTTAAATAATGCAGCATAGGAAAAAACTTATTTTAATCTCACCGGAAAAATTACATCATTACCAAACTATTTCAAATCTCGATGATGAGATGAAACAAATTTTAAGTAATAAGAGTATGAGTGTAGAGGAAAAATGGGTACCATACATAGAAGTGTTACAAAAATATTTACAAGTAGTTCAAAAACCCACCACACCCACAAAGAATTGTGATGTGTCGGAGGGGGAGGTGAGCGACGACGATGATGACATAATATCGACGCTCCTCGAAGCTTGTCGACGTAAAGCAAGATCTTTATTACACAAATTAAAACAAAATCAAAACATTCATTAACATATTTATAATGTATATGTTAAATTAACTCCCGTAGCTAATATAGTAGATTAAGTAGCTGATTTTCTTAGGTGTCGTAAGAAAAACATTCCACCCACTGGCTGGCAACCCTTCGCTACACTATTAGCAAAATCAAATATACCCTTAGAATATATAGGTAACCCTCAACATCTAGAGTATATTCGAAAACTGACTACTCCTGCTGCTTCTTCCCCGAAAACAGAGGAGGACCTCTGGACCATCACGTAAACGTAAAGTTGTCATTTGGCGCAACTATAAACTATGAAGAAGTTGTCTAACATCTACTACAAACCCGCACATCCTGCTTCGTTTTCAACAGCTCATGCATTATGGCAGGCAGTAAAGAAATCAACACTTTTATAACGAGTGGAAGAGTGGTTAAAAGAACAGCCGGCATATACATTGCATAAACCAGTGCGAAAATGTTTTCGACGCAACCCCTATCTTGTGGTTAACATCGACGATCAGCGGCAGGCGGACCTGGTTGATTTGCAAAGTCTCCAAAAATATAATGACGGCTACCGGCATATTTTAACAGTGATTGATCTATTTAGTCGCTACGCATAGGAAGTGCCGGTCCGTATTAAAACAGGTGAACATATTAAAGAGGCATTCGAGAAAATATTGGCATCTACCCCAACCGTAGACCCATACGTCTACCAACAGATCAAGGTACAGAGTTTATAAATAAAACATTTCAAACGTTCCTCAAAAAACATAATATTCGTTTTTTCACAGCCGAAAACGCAGATATTGGCAAGCATTGTAGAACGTCTAAATCGCACTCTGAGGCAAAGAATGTGGAAATATTTTACTTCTAAAAAAATATATCGTTATATTGATGTATTGGCGAAACTAATTCAGGGGTATAATTTTAGGGTGCACGCCGCACATAAATTACCACCCGCTCTTGTGAATCAAGATACGTTTCAACAAGTGTGGAATAGACTGGTGAAACCGGCTTGTGCTAGTGTTAAGGTGAAAAATATAAAGAAGGTGAATTACTAAGGCGAAACGCCATTTTGCAAAAGGATATAAAGAAAATTGGACGTTGGAAATATTTAAAATAAAACATAAAGTATAAGGAAAAGAAAGCGGTTTATGTATTAGAGGATTTAAATGGTGACATAATTAAGGGTACATTTTATGAAAGGTATATACAAGCGATGAAACAGATGACATTTTAGAATCTAGAGGTAAAGGAATACTTGTTCGCTGGCGGGGATATCCTGCTTCATTTAATTCATGGATTCCTGTATCCTATTTAACGAACGGTTAGCAACAATAAAAAGACCGGGGCAATGGAAAGTTCCACCACGTCAACACGAAGAGTGTGGTTTTTATTTTGTTAACTTACCCGATGTTGTAAGATGTGCATTTTGTAATTTACAATTAGGTGATTGGCAATCTTATAATATTCCCTTGAAAGAGCATTAACGTTGGAGTCCATACTGCCCGCTGTTAAGAGGTCGTGTAGACGTATGTGGTTATAAAATGGAAATAAGACCTTTTTCTATGCCTGAAAAAGGATGGTAATAATAATATAATATTGTAAACTAGTATTATATTTGTGCATATAGCAGAAGAAAGAAATTATTAATGATCCTTATTTTCAATATTATCCTTATCAAGCCGGCAGTAGATATAATGTATATAGAGGTGCACCATACCAGGAAGGATATGGTATTGGTAGTTTTCCTTGTGGTTTATTCCGTACTGTATTTCCATTATTAAAACAAGGTGCAACAACTGTTGGTAAAGAACTGCTACGTACTGGACTTAATGTAGCCGGCGATATTCTAGACCCGTTGAAGAAGCATTAAAATCACGCTGGCAGGAAGCAAAAAGTAATTTAAATAATAAAGCACAAAATAAAATAAATCAGGTGTTGGTAGGAGGAAAACGTAGAAATAAGCAAACAGATGGTTTAAAGAAAAAAAGACGAAGAAGAGAGATATTTATGGAGTGTACTAGTTTTTACCTCATACTATACAGTAATAGTTCTATGGAATATTTTCCACAAAATACTCTCTCATGTTATACTACAAAACTGTATCATCCTCTTGTGCTGGAGAAAGGTGTGTGGGAAACAGCTGTTGTCGAGGTACATTATACGGGGTTATTTCAGAATGTTTCCAAATATACTAATAATCATGAAGAACGGCTGTTCTTCGAGTGACGCTGGCGAAAGACACCGTTAGTGGCACTCAGATAGTATAAAGTTAGTTTCGGATCTACCGAAGTTTAAGTCCGATTTTCATGCTTGAACTTACATTTGAAAGTTCTTTCCAATACTAAGACACAGGAAAAAAATTGGGTCGGTAGGATCTCCTTGGGACCCCCTAGGGCGCTTTGAAAAAAATATCAAAATTACACATTTTTTAGGATA
>JAGDQP010072452.1:0-10509 GCA_022664845.1 Lepisma saccharinum | reverse complement strand
TTTTAAAAAAAAAAAACAAAAAAAAAAAAAACGAAAGCTCTACAGTGAGGAGGCTGAATATTAGTTTAAGATGACTACGCAGCTGTTTCCCAGAATGAGATCCCTGTTGTTCATACTTCTTTTTCAAGTATTAGGATTCTTATTCAGTTTCGTCAACTACGAGATGATCGATGTGGTAAAAGAATGCATCTTTGTTCCTGATGCGGTAAACACATATAACAGCATATGCTATGAAGAAAGTGATTCAAGCGTTATTGCGTTTCATGAAACTTCTGAGAAATAAGATTGACCATGCTTTAACGGCGGACGACAAGAAAGATTTCTACCGCCAACTCTAGTCGGAACTATCAATTGGTTGTTGTATGCTTCAACGTGGGTCTCACATAACGCTCAGGTGAGGAACTCAATCTAACAAAATTTAGCTTATTCCTTTTAAATTGTGTGAGAAAAAAAAAACGAGACTCAGGTACAGCCATGGGCCAAAAGTTTTTGCGCATGTCTGTAACTGAATTTTCTTATTTCAAAAATAAATATTTTGTAGTATAAATTTGTTGACTTACAGATATGCAAAATCACATGGCATAGTTTCTAGACAAATGTTGCCCTGTAGTTAAGTGAGAGCGATATTTCCAAAAATACAATTTATCGTCTACAGAATATATGTAAGTCCAAAATCTGTACCAAGTTGAGTAGTTTTCAAGTTTTATTACAGAAAGTGATATTGTTATAACGCAATGGGAACTACTAAACATAATGTCAGAGGCGGCGTTAGGTGAGCGCGGGGCCTAGGGCAATAATGACCCCGCGGGGCCAAAGTACAAGTAAAAATCGCTGAGCGCCAAAATGTTACATCTAAAGCCGATAAAGCAGTAAGCAACTTCCCCCTAAATGCTTCCTCTCACTTCTTCCTTTCATTCCTAACCCTAAATTTATTACTAAATATTCTCTTTTTTTAATGAACACCGGTTTCTTATGAAAAAAAATCCGACATAATTTAGTTAAAGAACGTACAATGTATTTTAAAAACTGCATTGCTAATTACAAGTGCACTGTCAATTTCGATATTCATGATGACGTTTTAATTTTTTTTTTTTTACAGATCAACTTTTATATCATTGAGTAAGAAAAATATCAACTCGGAACGCGGGGTCTCCCTAAGCGCGGGGCTTGGGGCGGTTGCATCAGTTGCTACCCCCAAACGCCGCGTCTGCATAATGTTAATTTTCGTTAATATATGTCACACAGGGGGAAGGACATTTTTGCGAATTTGGAAAATATTCTTTAAAGACATGCGACAATAATTTTGTCCATAGCTGTACTACTGTTAGATAGTGTCCGATTTGTACAATTTCCAGAGAGGGGAAGAATTAGTGATATATGTATTATACGGTATTGTGGAATCGTCCACATTCCAGGTTAGAGGTATATATCTGTAGAGAGTACCAGAGAAAATTTTTGCCGAGAGGGAGATAATCCCAACCATAACCCGCTACAATTCGAACACTGCAGTTAGAAACTACAAAACAAGAGATCCTCCACTTCCAGTGTATTTGGGCTTGAAATTTTACTAAAGAAGAAGAAGAAAACACTAGAAGTACAAGTATTTATACAAGAAGCCCAAAGCTTATAAAATGTTGCATAACTTAGGTTTGTCAGTATTATTAAATGGAATATCTTTCCTTAAAAAAAAAAAAAAAGAAAAAAAAGTTGTATCGGCGGGGTGAAGAAGACGGATATATCGTCCCTGAAACTTAACGAAAGGTATCTTTACAATTAGTGCATGTGGTAATATTGACCATAAAGCATCTAGTACAACAACCAGAGAGTTATTCTAATCTTTCAAATACCTGCTCAATATTATACAGAGACTGCCAGAAAATTTGTTTCTAATTTTTATGACCGTTATAATCCAGTGAAGAAAATGCGCCCTAACCCCGACTGTCCATTTTTTTTTCGCCATCGGCCCGGCATCGGGGATGTGAAGGTCGGGAAAAAGACGCATTTAAAGGCGGTCCGATGCCAAATGGGCGCGCTAGGCAAAAAATCCTGTTGTCAAAGTGGTCTAAAGAACGAAGCTAGGAGTCATCTAACTAGCATAAACTGATCCTTGCAATGTACTAATCACACCAGTACACTTTGTAAAAAAAAGGGGGGAAAGTTTTCTTTTCCTCCCTTGTCCCGACTGTGAGGTTGGGATTTTTCTCACTCGGGACTGAGGAAAATGCCAACCATGTCCTAACAAGGCGGTAATATAACGGCAAGAATAGTCGAGAGGAAGGAGGACCACCAACTATCAGAGACAGCCAGCAGAAAACAATTGCAATTAAAATCAGTGATAGTAACGATACATCTACAATAGTCATTAATTTCTTCATAGAGATAAAAAAATAAATTCTAAATGTCAGTTAGGATCGTCGGGCTTCACTCGGCACTTGTTTTGAACCCGACTCTACACCGACGGTTGAAATGTGGGCGGCAGCATTTGTATGGGCCGAAGACTGTAACTCTCTAATATTAAAATATGCTTATTACATTAAAACATATTTATCTCTAAATTTCATTCGTCTATTTACAGAAATGTAGTGAAAAATATCACAAAATACAAAGCAAGCAAATACAATAAAATTAACTACATTTTTTATGTTGAAAACATTGAATTTTTAACTATATTTCAACAAACATTTAATTTCGTTGATAGGGCGTTAATCTATGACTTAGATTTCGCTTTGTGTGTGTTTTCTACGGCGACATATTGCACTTATTGAGAACTACAAATTTAATAGTGCAGCGATGATCAAGATGTTAAAGAAGAAAAACTGCATATAAGAAAGGAAAAAGGAAAGTATTATTCAGTTTTATTTGTACTTGATGGTGAACAACGCGTAGCAACTCCATTCTAGACAGCCTGTTAATACAGATACCGTAAAAGAGCAGCAATCTCACAACGTGGATCCATGGATGAGTGGATAAGACGACGAGCTACCAGCGAGAAGTGTAGAACGTTCATGTGTTCGAACCCCACAGCAGCCACTGGGATTATTTACTGTTGGAAAATTAAGACCGTAAATCATGATGCGAGCAACGGTTAAAATGGAACGAACTGTGTGTCAACCAATAGATAGTATTTGTGCTTTGTTTTGGCCAACTAAACACATTTCTTATAGCCATATGCGGGCCGTCTTAACTGTGCCGACGACGACAAACGCCGGGTGCCCGACTGTGACTGTCGGGAAATGGTTGGGGTTTTGACGGGAAAAGGTCAGGTCGACGCCCGCCAAAATGAGCGTTTTTCTGGAAGGTTTTTGCTGGGGTTGTCGACCCGACGATCGGGAACCGAGTGCGGCCCGACCCTGACCTCCGTCGGCTCAGCGGAGGGCCGACCCTGTTTTCTCCATTGGGAATGGAGTTAGAATTGTTCCAGAGTTGCCAGAAGAAGGATATATAATATTATCAAGAGAATGGTTCCATCTACCAAAGAATGAAACTACTCACAATTGAATTAACTGGATTGTCAGAAATTGATTCTAAGTACTAATAAATCTTGTTGGATTAAATGGATTGGCTTGAATATGTTCATAATTTAGTAAACAATCAGACTACTCAGACGTTGAACGTGTTCTGAGCTGCATGTCACACTTCGAAACTACAAAATTCCACTGTTTGGCTTGATCTTAGCTCACTTCAGGCACTGCTTCTTGAAAGCTCAATATCACCCTTTATAATACGTCACTTAATAGACTTATTCCAGTCCATAAAAAAAATAATTCAACCCAAGTCACGTTCCAGCGATAGATGTTGACCAGCCTTTGTTTGCATTAGCAGAAACTATTCAGTGGTGTTGGGTTTATTTGTATGGAGAAAGAAAATGTCACCGATTATCACCGCACCAGCAAAACAAAGAATAATAAAATGATCCAAGTTTCCACATTTTGGGATTCGAGTAGTTATGAAAAATTGTGCATTGGTACGAAATTTAGCCATGTCAAATGTGTCCCTTTTGGCCGTCAGGCGTTTTTGGCCATTTTCAAACTAAAATTTTCGTGGGCTCCGCGGCCCGGCTAAATATATTTTGATCAGCCTGTGTTTTGGCGAACAAACATAAACTAACATTCTACAACTTTTCCACGCTACTCAAACACAAATATCTAAAAAAAAAAAAAAAAAAAAATCGGCTCTTTTCAAAATTATAATATTCTCGGGCCCTCGGGGCCCGGATAAATATTTTTTTCATCCGACTGCGTTTGAGGCGACCAAATATAACAGTCTACAACTTTTGCACGGTTCTCAAACTCAACTTTCTAACATATTTGTTTCGGGGACCCAAAACGGCCGTTTTTTTTTTTAATGAATTTGAGTAGCGTGCAAAAGTTGTAGAATGTTGTGTTATGTTAGTTCACCTAAACACAGCCGGATCAAAAATATCTAGCCGGACCCCGGAGCCCACGAAAATTTTACTTTGAAAACGGCCAAAAACCTTTGACGGTCAAAACCGGTCATATTTGACATGGCATCATTTCGTACCAATGCACAATCTTTCATAACTACTCGAACCCCAAAATGTGGAAACTGGAATCATATTTTTATTACTTGTTTGGGAAAAAGCAATTTGGCTCTTTAGGAGTCCAGAGACCCGGTTAAATACAGTTTTAGGACGGACATATATTGCATGTCTTTATTGGTACCAATGCACAACTTTTGATAACCACTCGAACCTCAATATCTGAAAAAAAAAATCGGCCCACCCTACTATTCACCCAAATCGCACGCAAAGCAAGCAACGCAAGCTTTCATGTAAATCAGCCCTATGATCTTGGATAACAGAATTTTAAACTTTTCGTTTAAACTGTCAAAATAATTATCTTCTGCTTTTTCCTCTTTAATTTATTGTTAAATTTATTTATGTTCAATACATTTATTAACTTTTTTTTCACTTCTTTGAAGAGGGCCCAGGCCGCGATTGCGGCCTTTGACCAGTCTGGCCCTGGTTATATATATTTAGGAAGTCCTTGGATTGCAATAATCTAATGACTTCATTCCATCAACGTATTTAGCGATAGTTTAATATTTTAATGAGAGGCAATATCTTCTCCAATTAAATTTAAATCGATTTTGTATTACTACATATTCATATTTTTGGCCTAAATAAATCGATATTATATAAAATGTTTAGAAGATTTTAACAGATTAATTTTCTGGTGAAGAAAATCTACTAAAGGTATAATTTATAAATTTAAGTTTATCGAATTTTAGTATTTCATTTATTTGGAACCGTTTATTTATTTATCCCATTTTTAAAGCAATATCCAAACACCGTGATGGACGCAGCTCCATCACAATACCAAGACAATGGAATTAATGTTCAGATGCCAGCAGGGTCGGGGATGTTTTATGGATCACAACAGGTAATAATGAAAGCTACTAACTGAAAACTTTTTATAACATTAATTAAATTCATGTTATTGGATAAGTGATTTATATTTATTTCGTGCATTTGACAATAAATTTTACTGTTATCATAATGATTTACTTCGAAAAATGTCTATTTGAAAAATAGACATAAAATTGTTGTTATCCTAACAAAGAATGGAACTACAGTATTCCGATAAACCAGAGGACTGCTTGAATTGAAGCCTATGCGCGAACAAACGTCTATGTTACATTTTGCCTGTATTGAGAAAAATGGGAACGAAGTTGAAACATGTCCGCAGAGCGGTGTGGCGCTGAATGTTGTCACATAGACCTTTGTTACATCAATTCAACACACTGTTTGATAATGATGAGCAAAACAGCTACTTTTTCGTAGCAGTAATAGCAGTAACTTCTATTTTCAAATATCTCAGAAAAATAGTAGTTTAGGAAGATCCTTTCTAAATGGGAGTTATTTGTTTCCAACTTAAAACAAAAAGTGTAAAAACACTATTTTTGACTAACTTAATTTTTTGTAGTTTGGTATCTGAATATTAGTGTGATAGACTGCCGTTATGACGTGGTAGAGTAGTTCATATTATAACTGTAAGAAAATTATTGCACGTAATTATCGGAGCTTTTAGAGATTCACTTACATTCTCTTCGCGAATAATTAGTCGTATAAATATAATTAAAAGTTAAATTCCTTCGGCTATAAATGACAAATATGTGACAGTACAAACGAGCAGACTAATAAAATTACGTACTTGTAATACTTGCTTCGGATTAAATTTATTTGTGAGCTTTTGGTATTTTTTGCTCTGGTCGGTATGAGTTAGGTAGAAGATAAGGAAAGCATCAGCCAGAGCCTTACTTATCATAACATCAGTGTTCGATTTGTACAATTTCCAGAGAGCTTGAAGAATTAGTGAGATTATGTATTGTACGGTATTTTGGGATCGTGCATATTACAGGCTTGAGGTATATAAGGTAATAGGTCCGTATTTCGTCACCCAGTTATATTTTGCATTCTGTAGAAGGCAAATATAGCAGTACAGCTCTAGAAAAATAACTTATACTTAGATGATTTTTGGACTCAACAATGCTTTTGCTAGAATTCTAATTGTAGTACTAAAGACAATAAAATAACATTTTTAAAAGCATACGTTACGTGATGGTTACAAAAAATTGTTCCTAATTTCGCCCCCATGATTTCTGTAAATAGTACTGTGTGATGAGCAAATGGAAATAATACTAAACAACATATATACACAATATATACATATTTTTTTCTAATCAATATTTAGTAAGTATACATTAAATAACGAAGAAAGAATGTAAAAAATATACAAACATTTCCCGATCATTGTGAAAATAAATTAAGACTTTAAGCAACAAAGCAAAAGTTACAAAGTCCTTTGGGTTACTTGATGAGCAACTAAGTTCATGGTACCATTGGAAACAACGTGTTCGACGAATCTATTTCTCTCCATGTTGGTCTGATAAGTACTGTTTACCACAAGGAGAACACTCCGTATCGTTGTCACTGTCTTAATTATCTGTAGATACATAGTCAATGTTATCGCTACAGACGCTTTTATATCTTTCATATGACGCTTGAAGTGTCATCATATCTTCCTTTGCGTGTTGCTTTACGTGTCTTTCCTGTAGACGAAGGGTTCAGTTCGGGTGGCGTCGTTTTGAACGAAGAGAGGTTCTTTTTGGCATTGGCTGCTTACACTGTTTTCTTGTCAGCGGAGCTGGTCACCAAAAGAGCAGATCCTCTACGAGCGGATGTTGATGCTTTTACGATTGGAACAGGTTTGATCTGAATAGGATTCACAGTAGTTGCTGGCATTGACTGACTGCTAGTGCTAGCTAGGTCTTGATTCATCCTGTCCTGTAGTACACATTTCTTCGGTTTGAAATATATTGAGTCTGTGTGCAACAAAATCTGCATCTGTAAAGATAATGGGGTTAAAGAGAAAGATTCCTGGTTTCCGAAATCCATTTACTGCAGTCTGCACCGTAGCTGCACGTATGTAGGCTTCATTAAACAGTTTTGCCACGTGAAGATTCGTAACATATCGTCATCGATTGCTACTCAGTCAATTCTCAATAGCTTCAGCATATAATGTCTTCAACGAGAACATAAAAAGAAACATCCAATGGTTGCATTTTAGCTGTTGCGTGTGGAGGGAGAGATACAATTAAAACGCCATTATTCTTTGCCAAATCAATGACATTGATGTTCCGCGTATGCGAGTAGTGGCCATCTACAGCAAGCACTATGGGATCTTCCTTAGTTTACTTTGTGATATATATGAAATGCCGAAACCATTTTTCGAACAGGTCACCAGTTATCCAACCCGGACTCGTGAACTACACCTACGGCAAGGATTGCATTGACGGAAAGAGCAATGAAGTTGAGCATAAATCTTTACACTGTAGCAAACTTATCTCTCCTTTTTTCACGAGACATTCCTCGTAGTAAAATCAAAACATGTTAATGATTAACCTCCTTCGCCGTAAAATCCTAAGTATAAATATCACTCAGAAAGCCATTAGCACCAACTGCCTTCGTACAGAACCAGTCAGGACGCGCTAGGGCGAAGACGTCTGGTTTTGAACTCTGTGCTACAAAGTGGAAGGGACTAGTGGCCACAAACAAGAGAGCGTGTGTCTACAGTTGAATAGGAATATACGATAATAACTATCAATATTACTACTACGAATATAAGTAATGGCATATAGGCCTAGTGCTTTAGTTAAAAGAATTAATACTTTTCGAGTTGATTTGGGACAATTAAATACAAAACTGAAGTTCGAAAATTTACATGAAGCAATTAAGAGGGACTTATACTTGAACCCAGAAGACACTTTGTCTACAGGAGCAGATAGGTACTACCGATCGTGTTTCATTAAAGTGGTGTCTCAACAAGTAGTGAATCGTACGTTGGAACTGAGAGAAGGAAAACATCCTTATGTGAACGAAAACAGAAAGAAGCTCCGAAGACACGATAACAAGACATCAAGAAAGAGAGGAAGAGGGAGAAACGCCAATGGAAACATGAAAAGTATATTATCATTATGCTAATCAACAAACATATTGTTTACTCGGATTCTGACCAGTGATGCTTCGTAAGACTCCACAACGGAGATTAATCTTTGTTTCAATACTTCAGTGTATGCGAAAAAGAAACTGACTTTTGGGTAATCGAACCTATGTTTCAAATTAGAAGTCCAGCACGATAGGGATACTCCACAAGTGCCTCTATCATAAACGTGCTTAACAAGTGCTATAGTGTTTCTTTCTAAGAATAATATCGTGAAAGGTGGATACTTTAGGTAAATGACGTCTTCTTAACTCTCCTGGAAACCCTTTCAGACTGGATTTGGACTCTTCCTACCAACGTTCGTAAATCGTCTTCCTCTCTATAGTGACTCAGGTATTTGATTCCACAGTCTGAAGGATTCTCCGTTTTGTATGAGAAGTAATGATTAGATTTTTCATGACTGCTTTGTAAAAAAATTGGCTTAAACAGCGTTTGAACCTATGTTTAAATCCTTTAGTATTTGAAATTCCAGCACTTTTCGTCTACTCCATCTGGCCAACTAAAAACAGAAGCCATAAATTACTAAGTTCAACTTTGGAAATAGCCAACTTTGTTCTGTAAGTTGTTTAAACCAAAGTGCAAGGTAATGTTTCTTTATTCAATGACTTATAGGCAAATTAGTGACCACTAATTATCCGAAATAACAAAAATCCAGGAAAAATGAAAGAAACAATAACAGCTTATGCAGTTTCTATGAGCCGTGGAAGTTCAAAGTCAAACTTACAGGAATAAGTATTATTATTATTATTATTATTATTATTATTATTACTATGTTGTTGTTGTTAGTGTTATTGTTGTTCTTGCAGTGAAACGTCCGATAACTAACAGTTTCATATTCCCTGTAGGACAGCATTGAATGTTATTGAAGCATACTCTGTCAATTGTGTACTATATGAAAAAGAAAACAGAGCTTGACAATGTTTTCTTCAGTAACAATATTTTTACAAAGTGCCTAAATGAACTCACGAGCGCCGAAGCATGTCACAAGTTCTGGTAAAGTAGGCGGTGTTTTTTCACGAATCACTTTACCTGGCTCCCGTCTAAGAAGAGCCCACATAGAAACAATGTGGAATAAAACGTTAACAGCACTTGTGCGTAAACAGCACGGGGGCCTGCGTCCTCCTCCCCCTGCGTCTCACGCCGCCCAGCTCAATTCGGACACACCAAGCACCTGGTTCGCTTCGCTCGTTGTGCATCCTGCCCTTGTAGATTGATATACGTACAGCCTAGCTTTTAGTAGCTAAACTCCACGTTACCATGGTAAAAGAAAGCAAAATGTGAACTTAAAAAAATACATTTTGGATGAAAAAAGAAGAAACAAATTGTTTCCCCTCCGGGATTCAAACTCGGAACCTCTGCATTAGTTTCTACATGCGTTAATCACAAGACCAAACTGACACTTGCCGAAAAAAAGATTGATTTATAGTTCGAGCTCTGCGCATATCTATTTTACACAGCGCCAATCTCGCGAATCATTCTTTGGAGATAATTCTCGTGTCCAATTTTCTCTTCCGTTTCCAGAATAAATGACAGTGAGTACATATATAAATTGAATTTTGAATTGAGTTTTAAGGCCTTTTAGGCAACTTTGGCTCAGGCCGGATGCATGATGAAGGGATTAAATTGGGGAATGATGAAAGTGGGAGAAAACGGAAGAACGTTGAGAAAACGCACGCACACGCATGTTTATTGACCCTCAATCATTTCTGATGTTTCATTCTAAACGATAGCTTTGCAATTTGTTATCAAAAACAAAAAGAAATTTCCCACCGGGGTATTTCTACTAAATCCGCCCTTGCGCACACGGTGTTTGTCTACCATAAAGCGCACATGGCATGAGCAGGGATCGATACAACGCAGCGTATCTCAACCTTTTTCATGCCGCGACCCCCTTGTACGGCGACTTCTGCCCGGCGACCCCCAGAAGTAATTTTCTTGTTTGTAGTAAGCGGATTTATTTAACGTTGTATTAAATAAATAGCCTCCT
>JAGDQP010072451.1:0-10509 GCA_022664845.1 Lepisma saccharinum | reverse complement strand
CAAATACAAGAAGATCTCTGATATAAGACCTAATCAGATTCGACATTTTGTAACCAATAATATACCTAGACTTAATAGCCAATCAGATTCAACACTTTTGAGTCAACAGTATTGCTCGATCGTGTCACGTGATCTTACTGCAGTTAAACCGGTAAAACGACACCCAATTCGTCCGATTGATATACGGGGAATGTCCTTACTTTAGTCAAACCTTTTTTGTATTATCTAGGAGATATTTTATAAACAGTTAATACTTTGCAGTCAACTGTGATACAAAGAATATAGTAATTTGTTACATTTTTCACTATACACTGAAAACATTCGATCCAAGAATAAGTTAACCGGAATTCGTCAAGAACTATTGTGTACAGCACGTGTTTAGAAAGCGTCTAAAAAGTAACACAGAAAAAGTTAAGTTCGCAAGTTATGTTCTTAGTGTCCCTACAGAAACATATTAAAATTCCAGTATAATTTGAACACATTACTTATACCCCGCCAGCACAAAAAGAAAAAGAAAAAAAATAGAGAGAGAGAGATGTGGAATATACACTTTCATTCATAAAAATGGTCCAATAGCAAATTTCCTAAATCCAAAAGTAATCAAATCTGACAACATCGTGTGCATTTATATGGCTAGTTTAACATATTCAGTGGTTATTTTAAATCGATATCAAATATTGATACGGTTTTGCCATATTGCTGAAAAATTGACCGAGTCTAGAAAATTTACCATTGGCCTTTTCTATTAAACCTAGTGTACAAAAAATTTGAAAAATAACTATACTACTTTTACAATATTGTGTTTATATTCGTGAGTGCGTGTGTGTCTCAGAGATAGAGGGGAAAGCAGCATTTAATAATAACAATAATAATTATTATTATAGATATATAACGTGATATCCGTCTTTCATATTAGGGGGGGGGGAAATCTGGAGTTTTGTATAAAATGCTTGTATATGTATAGGAACAAAGAGTAGGTGTGTGTGAGAGAGAAAGAAAGAGAGAAAATTCCCTCCCTTGATATGGAAAATAGCTTCCTATTTACTATTTCACATTCTGACTAACGCAGTTGGGGTCATAGAATGCATGAACCTTTTTTTCTTTCCTGTTTGGCTGAACCCCAGTCCCCAACGTTAATATTTTCCACTCACACCCACTTTTACTATGGAATGTATAATGAGTTCTGACAAACTTTTAGTGGAATGCTTGACTTTCATTGTATATGTATGACTGTGCATTTCTCTCTCTGTGTGTGTGTGTGTGTGTTTGGAAGATAGAAGAGGACAGGGCAAACATGCACATCTAGTGAAAATAGTCACAGTCGGAGACACTACAGAATGACCTCTTCCGGGGTGAATTAAACGACTCCTGCGGAAATGTGCATCGTAAAATTCCGTATAACGAAGCTTTGATGCAACAAAACTTTGGTTTACCAGAAGAAGAAAAAACATAGTTTTTACAGAAATAGAACAAAATATTTTGAGGTAACACAATAACTAAAGCTTGTATGTTAAAAAAAGGACCTCTACGTACCTCAGGATTAGAGTCTTACTAATATTTTCTCTCCATATACTCTATAATAAAAGACATGAAACTGATTAAAACTTGTTTTGGTTGAGGGAGGCTTTTGTGTACAAAGTTTGGTGGTTTTCAGCAAGCTTATTATCTCACTCAACTGTGATGCTGTTTATATGTGTTTAAAAAAATCACAATACGGAAAACATTACTAATTAGAAAAGTTTCATCATATTTTGATACTGTCGTCAGTATATGTTTTACATTTGGACTTCATTTCTCTTTACTTGTTTTTTCTGTAACCACATATTGCCTAAAGGGCATTTGGTCTCTAAACTTTTTTGTTTTATATCATTAAAAGCAATTTCATTGTATGCTTGTTCCTACCTCAAACAGCCATTACTTTGTTTACAAGAGAACAACGTGAAACAACGTTTATTAACTAAAAAAAAATCAAGTAATTAACTGATGAGATTGGGCTAGGGGCTATACCAGTGTGAGGAAAGCCACAACACACTCAAATATTTTATTTATATAGTGTATCTTTTTTGTATCACCGTATATTGTGTTGAATTAAAATAACAGAATTAGCAACATAATGTGTTGGTCAATACATCCTAAGATAATCACTACAGGCTATTGTAGGCTAATCAGATTTAATACACAGTTTATCCGCATACTTTTGTTTTGATGTTAAAATTATTCTTGAAAATCGGTAAACATAGACACCTGATAATTGTAAGGTATGATTTTTCTTTCTCTCTAACAGTATTATCAACCTCTAAAACAGTAAGGATCATTTTCGATATCAGAATTATTAAGTTTGAATAATAATTTGTACTGAGGTGATTCATGAAAAGTGAAAAGAATAGCAAATTGTGTTGAAATGATACACGAAAAGTGAAAATATAGCAATTTGTAGTGAAGTGATACACGAAAAGTGAAAATATCGCAATTTGTAGTGAAGTGGTACACGAAAACTGAAAATATATAGCAATTTGTAGTGAAGTGGTACACGAAAAGTGAAAATATAGCAATTTGTAGGGAAGAGGTACACGTAAAGTGAACATGTATAAATTTGTACTGAAAGTAGGAAAGACAAATTTAACAATTTACACTGAAGTAATGCGCAGGCCTGCAAACACACTTATGTTGTTGTGTTCATTACTTCGTGTTGATTATGTCATCGTGTTGACTATCTGATCTGCTCTGGAGTATAGATAATATTTTGTTTTCTTTTTTATGTACGAGGCAGGAAAACTCCCTATAAACACCTAAAAGACAGAGACACTACCGCTGTTTATAGAACAGTTCAGTCACTGGCACACAGAGATATACAGTATATACAATATGTTGTTGAGCACTACTAGCTGTCACTAACAAAACGACAGAAGACAGTCGTGTCATATGCATTGTGGGCGTACGATGACATAAATAATTTCTAAAGATTGAAAACTTTTGTGTTGTTTCGTCATCGGAAAGCCTGAGGTGAATACAAAAACATTCACAATTCATTTAGATTTAAAAGATGGACTTGTCCTGTTTTGGAATTTATGGTGTCATTTATAACCGAATTATCTCACCGGTCTTATTGAGTTCATTACATGGTGTATGTAACAAGTACGGAAGTAAATAGGTATGGGTTTGTGCCTTCCTTAATAATTCTTTTAGAATTAAGCCTGAAATTCTGTATTTTGTGTGTTTATTCTTGTAAAATCGATGGTATAATTGAAGTTAAACAAGCTTTAACTTGGATTAATTGAAAGCAATTACTTTATTGTTGTCTGTATTGTGTAATTGCAGGTCGTTCCCACGACAAATCCTTTGTATTATTCCGCCTCGGCCAAACAGCTTCTGGTGGGGTGAAAATTTTCGCCGAGACAGGCAAGTCAGATGTTCTAGATGAGCAGAGCCAGGGCGAGGGAGGAATTTACGACGAATTTAACGCGCCACCTATCACACAGGGAGCCGGAAGAACTGAAGCAGAGTTCTTCGTGGATGGTAATCATTCTCGGGTAAGTACCACCATTACATACACACACGTTGCATATGAGTGTCCCACGTTGCTCGCCGCCAAGTTGTAACTAACAACGTCTAGAATGAAACTCTTTCAACAAGATTTAAAGTCTAATTATAGTTATAAATTTACTTGTTCTAATAGCTTTAACTCTTTTTATTTTGGAATGGGCGCTAAAATGAAATCAAACTTTGAAACAAAATAGACAATTTATTATCCTGGTAAAAGTAAACATTCGTGTTCACTGCTAGGCAGTAACCATAACATTCCATAATAACACGTGTGTAGGAAGTGTGTGTTACTAAGAATAAATGAATATTTGCCCGAGAGAAATGGTTATTCTGGAAAGATTTAAAGTGACGAAGGAAGGTAATAACATCCTCTAAATTGTTATTTCTCTGGGCCTGTTCTCTTCTTGAATGTTTGTTTAACGTGTTAGAAGTTCAACATTTTCCCCTCATCAATACTAAAGAAAAAATAGACATGTCTCATGTTCCCAACTTGAACAGTACTAACACTGAATCACATTTCGAAAAATTAACTGTTATTTCCATGCTTTTTACCCATTGAGTTCCAGCAATTTAATGGAAAATAGGCTTATGAAGTCAGTAGTTCTGTCTGTTTTTATATGTGTTATTGTTGTTTTTAAAACTTCAGATAGTCGTCATGTTAACTTTTTTTTTTTCGCGGAGAATTATTTCGAAATTCACAAAATATATAGACATGTCCAAGGCCTTTGAACTTTTATGGTGCGCTCGTAGCACCATGGTGGTATTCATAATTATCATTGATTATTGAACCCCACTTTTTATACACCTTAACGTCTTTCTAAAAGTAACATGACACGTGCACCGGTTCAGAACAAATCTTACAAATATTTCCTTCTAGTTTTCCTGCTGGTTATGCAGAATCTCACGTCTTATCCGATGACCTAGTTATCACCGAGGAGGGCTCATGGGTGGATTTATGGGCTAGCATGGCGGGCATTGCCCCCAGTCATTTCAAAATGACTTTAAATGTTTCGGAGGAACTCCGAAATAGCTTCCACCCTTAAAGTAATTGCCCCCACCAGGGTCTCTCTCCTAAATCCGCCCATGGGAGGGCTCTAACCCAGCGTTGCAAAAATGTTGGAAACTTTGTGATAATTGAATTGGGCAACTATAACAAAATAATAAACTTACCGGGTGCCACTCTCTCATGTGTGTATACTGTTATTTTACAAAAAAGCTCGCCTTCCACCCCCACATATGTGATGAAAGCTTATGATGTAAGTGTTTCATATAAATTTGTAGTCTCGATCAGCCCGATTGAGGCTGAAGGAGCGAGAACGGATGGAGAAATAATCTAAACCTTGATAATCTCAACAATCAACACCAACAATGAACATCGATTTATAAAGCTAAATTTAAAACGAAGAATTAAAATTAGTCGATTTCGAAGTTTCCCATTTCATCGCTAGATGTCCCTGACATCAGTAATTCATTTTCTTAAAGATGCTGATAAATTCAAGGTTATGATTGCTTCGTGGTGCTACATTTAAGTTAACACGAAATCAGTTACACCAGGCTAATACTGGAATGGTACACTCAGAAAAAGGCCCTGATCGACTTCATTCCCACCCTCTCTTCCAGCATAAGCTAAAGATCCCTAGAGACTATAAAGTCAAAAACTGTCTGATTCTCTTAAACGGACAGAAAAACAACAAAACTAGGCGAAGGAAAAGGAGCAGAGCGAGGGAAACGAACGAAGAGAACAGAGATAGACAAAAAGAACGATAAAACTTTCAAAAGAAAGAAACTAGGAAAAGTAAACGAAGAAAAATGGAAAGAGAGAAAAAGAAGGAATTTATCAAAATCTAGGAAAACCTCAACGTCACAGTTGTGGATCCCGAAAAGATCGAATCTGTCACGAGGAAAACGATTGTGTCGGTCAGGCTCGATTTATAGTTGATTTCGTTTTCTTTTTTTTTTTTCTCCTTCCAAGATTTGTTTTCTTTTGGTTGCTATAAAATATTGCCGGAAGGAAGTGACTCAACGGTGGAAAAGGGTAATCTTAAGGGATTTTCACAGTTCCTTTTGTTAGCTTTGCCAATGAGGGGAATAAAAGTGAGGGATTTATTTTTTCTCTTGGCCAATACGTATAATTGACGCTCAAATTCATACCAACGAATTCAGTAATGGAGCATGCATATACAAATGTTAACCAAAACAAAACACAAACCAAAAGTCGTTTATCGTTTCCTGTTGAAGATCGGAGAGGAAACTTGGAAACCAGAACTGTCTAGATCTTGAATGTAAAGAAAATAAAAGATATTGAGGAAATATGGAAAATATCACGACTGATGCCTGTGGGAGGGTATAAAAAGCGGAGGAAGTGACACGTTGACAAATGATATGAGACTGACAAGACAGCACAGACTCAATCTCATCTCTTTCTTCTTTTACCACCTTTAACAAAACGCAAGATTTTCGTGTTCACTTCAGTCAATTTAGAAATCAGTGTTTCCATATCTAACACTAGAAAAATACACTTTCACTTTTTTTCTTAAAGGTGTCTTTACCACATCTTAAATGAACATTTTCCTGCATAGTTCTCTACTGGATAATATCAATAACAGCAGTCTGGGAAAAAAAGCTAAATTTTTCGTGGGGAAGAATTCAACCGCCCCTCCGAAAGTAATATTTTCAACACTTGTGCTAATAACACTTGTACTAATACATATACTGAAGTACGTATATAACAGCAGATTCTATAAATATTCTTGATGTTATTTTGACGCTAAGTAAGGAAGTACGACATATTATTAAGTAACATTATTGTTATTTCATATTTTAGCACATTGGAGTCAATATGCAATATTTATAATTTTCGTGAGCTCCACGAATAAAATCTTCTGGAAGAGACACTGTTTATGACCTTTGGGCGTCTCATACTGAGATGGGATAGGGTGGAGGAGAGGATGTTTAAAGGCAGTCATCCAAGGCCTAGTCTTGTAGGTACTATTCCGATATTTTTGTCTGCTGTGACTGAGAACCCTCCGCCTTGGAAAACTCTCAATCAAGGTGGACAAGACAAAATGTAGTACACATAATAATTTAATGATATGATTAATAGATGGCACAAGCGGCATAGATATAAATTAACAGCCAACTATTTTTAGTAAAGATATTTGTATTGAATTTCAAAAATTAAATTTAGGTCCTTTCCGGTTAAGAAATTTTATCTGATTAACCTAACGGATAATTTACACTTTACTCTGAGACTAAGGTTTCCCGCAAGTGGTACTGTCAGCAATATTTATAAAGGGATTTAAATGTACAGTGTTGTGGATATTAATTAATTATCAAGGAATTTATTTTTGGTAGATGAAGTTTCTGAAATATAAAATACACATTTTTTAAGTTAACGAAGATAAAAACGTATATATTTATCTTGGGTGAAAGTTATTATAAATTAGATACTAGTCTAATGCTCTCACACTTCCGAAAACATATGAACAGCGGTAAGAATCCCAATATACATTAAACTGAGAAACATAATTAATCAGTATTGTAGGAAGATATGTGATATTCGGGCCTGATATATTGGATACCCGATTTTCCCTTTCATTATATTTGTCTATCTACGAAGTACAGGCAATAAGTTCCGAGGCTGTATGTGAATGTCATGTAATTATTTACTACTAGCAGTTTCCCGCGGCTTCGCTCGCGTAGATTTCAGGAATTGGTACAGGTTCTTCTTGTTCTTGCTCCTGTTCTTATTATTCTTGTCTTTATTATTCTTACTCCTTAGTTTTTACTGTATTTTTCTACTAAATTATGTTAATTTCGACACTAAAGGTATGTACATACAGTTCATACAGTTATGCTAAAATGGGAGACAAAGATGTTCGAAATATTAATGTTTATATTTTTCATAGTAAGCTACTGAAGGACTTCTTTATAAACCATATATGTAACTGTACCTTGTGGTGCTAGAATTACTAGACCGTTGGAAATGCTTATTCTAGTAAAACTGTCAATCCCTGCTATCTTGAGAGTCTGCCCCTAGTCATTTTTAAGGGAAACTGCATCCTTTTAAAACCAAATGAATACTCGGATGGTATGTTTGGTATTCGTGGTATCAACACAGATTCCCCTTGAGCAGAACCAGTTATCACAGTAGCCTAGATCACGTTCCTATGGAGAGCTTGTACGCGTAGTCTGGTACCGTTTCAAAGTTTAGGCGGGTTGAGATTTCTCCAGTTTAGGAGAAGTTTATGTCTGGGGAGACCTGGAGGATTTAATTTATTTAGAAATTACACGGGGTAGTGAATAACTTCATCACTCTTAACTTCCGTGTCTACGGACCGGTACTCCATTTGGTCACCGTCAAAACAATCCAAGAGAAATTTATTTATTGCGGCTGTCGTATTGCTTTTAGGTGTTAAAATGGCACGTTGACATAACTATTCCATGGGTTTCTCTTGAATATTCTGCATATCGGGATACATTTTGGATGTAAGATCTGTTACATTGGATACGACCTTACCTAGATGATGAGGTAAACTTATTTTCCCCTCAAAAGTAGGAAACTCTCCATTACCAATTTTGAGAAATGTCTCAGAGAATTTTCCTGCCGCCATGTCACCATTTGTGTGGACTCTCACGTTCCTCTTAAGGCATAATTTGTTGATAAGAGGACATGGGTATGAAGATTTGATGGAACCTTTACATCATGAGCACGCGTTCCTCTTGGAACTATCGGCAAAGTTTGTCGCAACAACCTTTCTGCCCTTTCCAAGCTGCAAAACCAAAAATACTTCCTTCCTTACGTCATAAAACCGATGTATTGTATAAATTTCAAGTTTCTAGCTTAATCCGTTTGGACTGGCATTGATATGTCAGTCATTCAGGACTTCCGTTTTTATATATTTATGATGTAAGCTAATTCTCAGTGTTATAAAAGCAGCTTGGAATCCGTTCTCCAATATCGGGCTGTATGGTGTAGTGGATAAGCCACTTGACAGATATGCTTAGGGTATCGTGTTTGATCCCACCTTAGGGCAGGAACTTTTTCTTGGTCTCTTTTAACAAAAAAATCACTATTTTCATCTCTACTTTCGAAAAATTTCCTTCTTTTGCTCCCTTACCGAACATCAGTGAAATAGATTAGTTAAAAGTAGATTAGAAATAATTTTCAAGTTTCTAGTTTAAACCGTTTGCCCTGGGCGTTGATATGTCACTCAGGACTTCTATATACCTCCCATGCATTAGTTACTAGGTTTTACCCACCTGCATTTCTTTCATGAAGAACAAGTTTTTTTCGTGAAATCATTGTCAGTTGGTGAAGTGAGACCTAGGAACAACAAAAAACAGTAAAATATTCTTTCCTCCAAAGAGGAGTTATTGGTATTACTGGCAGAAGTGTGTAACGGCATAAGTTTAAGAAGATATGTAGTCTCCAAAATTAGTTTTTTTTTGATCAGGATAATGCCCGGATGGTTGGTTATTTTTAAACTATGCCCTGGAGAACTTCCTTCCTACTAGGGGGTGTTCGAAGACTATGTTGTAAGCATACTTCCTTCCTACTAAGGGGTGTTCGAAGACTATGTTGTAAGCATTATCTTTTATTTCCTTATAATTTGGCTCCTGAAACAGACCAGATTTCAAAAACCAGCTCCGTTTGACTTACTTTCTCACTCCCTGATTTCGTTATATTCTATATTCCTTATTATGATATTTTCGCATCTGAAATAATTTGTGGCCCTTAGGCATCTAAGTCTCAGGCTGCGATAGGAGAAGGAAAAGAAGGTTGGAAGGAGTCGACCAGGGCCAATTTGAAGGTATGATCCCGGCATTTGCGTAGCGTGACTTAGAAAAATCCCTCATAAACCTCAGTCAGGATTGTCGACAGCTGGAATTGAAGCCAGGACCTCCCCTACGCAATGACAACGCTCTACCATGTTCAGTATGATATTTTGGACTTCCTGCTATGCTATACGTACTGTAAGATTTCACTTAATTGGTTGAGAAAGATATTTTAACAATGATGATTGGATGTTTATGTAACAGACAGAATAGCATGTAGTTCCAGACGGTACTTGTTAAGAAAACAAAATACAGGACCCCGAAATATCGAACTAAAATATCGATTTATCGAATAATCAGCAAGCTTCAATATTTTCTACATATCAATTCGATATATCGACAATTCGAACACCCTACTTGCTACCCTGTCGCAGCCTGAGCCATAGATAAATAAAGACCATAAATAAAACAAAAATTCAAAATTTGTAGCATAACATTTATAGAAAAGTTTGATCTACCCGCGTTTTGGGACATCTAAATAAAACTCCGGTAGATAGAAATTTGAATGAAGAAATTTATTTTTTTTGTGATTTTTTTTTTAAGACGAAAGAAATAATTCCCCTACGTTCTACAAATTTTCCCCAACGAAGTCGTTAACATTGGTATATAAGAATTCCCACATCTTGAGCACTATTTTTCTCTTTTCGTTTTGCTAGTTTCTTTTCATCTTCGGTAGGATACAAAACTGCTACCTAGGGCCTCACTCATGTTCGTTTTCTTAAAACTCATGAATCCGTGCGGCGCCGTCTGTCATCTTGTGGAACTGAAAACCAGAGAAAAGAGACAAAGTGCAAGAATGGAGAGAAGAAAGGAAACAAGAGAGAGGTTGAATGAGCTTGCTGAACATTGGAAACAAAAAAAGAAAAAAAAAAACTTGAAAGGGAAGGGTTAAAAAAAAAAAAAAAAAAAATACAGAAAAAATTTGAACTACGGAACTGACTTGTGAATGGCTTGAGGTTCGCGAACCTTATGGGGATAAAAAAAAATAGAGAAGGGAAAGAAACCGAATGAAAGGGAAATAGAAGATGGGGGAGGGTAAAAGTTGAAAAGCCAAGTGAAAGGGTGTAAAGGGGGTAAAAAAAATCCATCATTCTTGACGTTATAAATTGGTTCCAAATTTAGAAAGGG
>JAGDQP010072450.1:0-10510 GCA_022664845.1 Lepisma saccharinum | reverse complement strand
AACAAATTGTTCAGGGAATAAAGGAAAAAAAATGGTAGAGTTCCTAAAATTAAAGTGATTCTGTTTATTCTTTTGTAAATTGGACTTGGACTTTGTTCCCTTAGCATATATATATATATATATATATATATATATATATGAGCCTCCTGCGTAGCCTAGTCGGTAGCGCGCTCGACTTCAGGTGCGAGCGATCCCGGGTTCGATTCCCGATGGCGGTTCAAAATGTCGATGTTGACTCAGCATCGTGATGCAATTGAGAAGCTGCTGTGAATAAAAGACAGTGGCCATCACAGTTGAGATCTTCGGCTCTCCTCTCGCAACACGTCTGGTCAGAGTGGGAGCAGTAGACCACCTGCTCCCTCCGGGAGAGACCTCATCCAGTAGTGGATTGAATATGGCTGTGAATTATATTATATATATATATATATATATATATATGAAATTGAAATTTATTGTACTTTGTACATTAGAAATTTACATAACATTTTGACTCACAGAAGCCTCAGCTTGTGCGAGAGTGTTATTCTCGAATAACCAGTAGTTATAAATACTTAACTAAGCTGATATTTTAAAATTCCGTTAGGGATAGCAGAAATTTCTGCACTAAAAATATTAGTATATAATTTCCGATTGCATTTATACGGATTCTCTGCTCAATCTAGATAAGCAGATGATGACAAGGCTCTTGAAAAGATCGTAATGAATCTGCTGCTGACACAAGGAATGCGCTCTACAATTTTCTAAATGATTTCTGCTTTTTAAAGAACCGCAAACCACGAAGATGAAGCATATCCTTAAACCGTTTTGGCAACCGTGGATGAAAGCCGACCTCCATGACCAAAAAAAAACCAAAAAAAACCCTGACAAGTAGATGACAACACTGATGCACTTTGGTGCTCACTTCAAGGTCTTGAAAGCTGGGTGGGATTGATATAGGTTCTTCTCGAACGGACATTTTTTTCCAACCGAATTAGTTCCAGCTATTTCCAGGTCTCGCTCGCTTTTCTCCTTCTTGTGCGTAGGGTTGGTTGCTCGTTTCCAAGCCAAGATCCGTTACATATCCACATATTTCATTGCAAAAACTTGCAAAATTGCTAAATGATGCTTACGCTGCATTTTAAAGGAACATCACGTTATATTTTTTAAAAAAAGTAGAACAGACGAAAAGACAGAAATGTATTTCTAAAACTGTCAAGCACATTTGGCTGTCATGACTGAGTGAGTTCTTCAACGATATGATAATGACAGGAAATATTATTTTTTGTTGTATTACTTAATAAACCTTGACATCGTATTTTATACACATTTGTTAATATTCAAATTATAACTAAAAAGCATCTCAACTCGTAAACACAATTTTAAGTGTATGGTAATCTTATAAAGGAGGTACTTGAACCCTGATTAACCTGAAAATCGGTATGTGGACTCTACCATTCTTTACACACACACTCCAAAACAGCACACCTTTTGTCCAATAAAACTCCAAGCCTTCAAGTCATTCAAGGCATTTTGTATTGGTTGAAGTGCTCAAGGCGTCCCCGTCAACTATGTCTGACAGATCATGAATATAACTTAAAAATCTGGGCAGTAATAGTAGAAAAAAAATCCTTTCGGCAGGCCTACAGGTTGGGGTAGATCTCGAAGGTTTTTTTTTATTATTATTATTTTCAAAAATGCAAATCTCGCCTTATATAAGCGCTATCGAGAAACTAGTTATTGATTTATAGATTAATCATCAAGAGCTTTTCAACGATACCCCACAAGACGTGGTTTTAAAAATTTCGAATCTCCACCCCCACCCTCACTCGTACCCCCACAACCCCTGAATCGTTGGTGTCACCGTAAACTTCATAAGGAGTACTATAATTTATGCAGACAAAGTTTCCCTATAAACTCCATAGGACCTTACCTGTCAGTCTTGCCAACCTGTTATAAAATTCGATTTTTTTAAAATGAGTCCATACCATGGACGTATCAGCACCAGAGGAGGCATGAATATTATTTGACACTATAGAAAAAATACTGCCCCTCCAACGGTCTCAGTGTTGCCAACCCCGTTCCAAATAAGCAGGCATATCAGCTAATAATATCTAAATAATACTTTCGTACTGTAGATTTGCCGAAAGATCCCTGAACAAAATCTCTGCGTATAGTGGAGTACTTTGTTTTCCACACTAAGGCACACTCTAAGGTTGTTCATATACACCCATAATACATCGAATTGTCGGATTGTTTCCGTCATCTCGAAGCTTAGGCATCGTATCTGGTTCTCGTTGTGCCATTCTTTTGTTTTATATCGCTATATTTTTCTAAACTTTTAATAAATTAAGCTTTTTATAAAATAATACTCCCGTAAAATGAATTCTATCGAAGTTATAGGTATTAAAATGTAGTATGACATTGCTACAAACAACATAATTACACGACGAATAACATAAAACGTGATGGTTGAACAAATCACAATCAAAATTCTACTTAAGCAGAGTTTATAACTGAAACAGTGTAGCATAGAGAGGGATTCCCTACATTAGAATTACATTGTCAAGAAATTAACTGTGCTTATTAGACAAACATAGAATTTCCCTTGTCAAGTTGCGTTCTTCATTTATACAAGAGAATTATGAAAGAATCAATTGAAAAACCAATATATGAGCAGAACTTCAACAATAAAATAAATAAATAAATAAAAATACAAATAAATAATAAAAATAAATAAAAATTAAAAATAAAAATAAATAAATAAATAAAAATACAAATAAAAATAAATAAATAAATAAAAATAAAAAATAAAAATAAATAAATAAAATAAAAAACAATAAAAAATAAATATAAATATTTGGGTAACAGCAATAAATATTTAAAATCGGCATCTCATCTTCCCTGAAGATCAAGGCAGCTAGGTCAATGAAACACTTGCAAAACTTGTTCAAGATTCACAGGATGAGGAACCCGAATAAAAAAAAAATGTAATATGGGAAAGCTTAAAGTATCATCCTTACTACGTCTTTGTAATTCTCCTTATTTCTTTCACCCAAATTGAAGAAGCCACTTTAGCGCGTACGGTTAATAAACAAAAATAGATAAGAATTTCGTGACGCAAGGGAAAAGCAGAGCATTAACCACACTGAACTTGCTTGATATTTCCAGCCGCGTCTAAAGCGGGAGGGGGGGGGGGGGAAACAGAAAATTTGCGGGGGAAGAAGTGCACGAAGATAGCTCAAAGCAATCTCGGTCACTAGAGCGGAGAAAAGAGATTCACAGAGTAAGAAAAATGTGTTTGGTCACATTTATGATAAGTTGAGTTAAGGCTTGCATATCTCACGATAGTATTAACTCATGTTATGGGTAAATAGGACACAATATAATTGCAGAGTAATAATAATACTAATAATACTGTAATAGACGTAATAACACGTTCTTACTAACAGATGGAATTCCATGGAAGTATGAAGGTACGTTCACAATATGAGCAATAATAGTAAAAACACTACGTAACATTGCATGTACTATGTACATTACAGAATGGCTGTTCACATATCTCAGTAGATTAAGAACACTACATACAATAACAAGTCAAAATAAGTAAAATTTTGAGAGTCTTGACATGTAATATAGTTTGAATATCCAGCTCGAACTGGAAACAGCGCACTGCAAATTTGCGAAACAAGAATATTAAAATTTTTGACTTGTTGAAACTTTTAATCGAAATTTTAAGCCTTCGGTATATAAGACCGAAAAAGTGCTATAATTTATTATTAAAGGAAAGTTTTCCCTATGCGATGCGCACGCGCGATGAACAGCACGTGTTTGTGCTGTGGCTCTTCTATTCTTTTTCTCATTTAGGACTAGAATGCGCTAGTCTAGCTACAAAACAATGACAAAACTGAACGAAAACACTCTCTTGAATTAACTTACATAAACCAGTATCTTTCCCTGTCTACTTTCTGTAAATATAATTGTAAGCTTTCCTTCATAACCCAGTCCGTTAAAATAAGAACAATTAGTACAATAATACAAAGATAGCTTTCAGGTACACTCCCCAGTAGCACACAAACGTTCAAAATACGTGGATTAAACGTTAGTTCTGAAACGTTATTTAAATGTTGTAAAAGTACCGAAATGTCCGTCTGTTCAACAGTTTGTTTGACGTTGAATAATGGTTGAGAACAAACAAGTTGAAATCAAGAATCCGACGATGAAGAAACGAACCAAAACAGAGCATGGTTGCTGTCTATTGGTATATACCTATTTAGCTGAATTTTCTCCGTTGCTTTCATCGTGATATACAGTATTTATTTTCCAACAGTAAATTATCTAACCGTCTACTGTGGGATTCGAAGCTGGAACGTTCCGCAATCGACGTTGTTAGCTCGATACCTTATCCCTTCATCCACTGAGTCACCTTGAGAGTCACTACTCTTTTACGGTATCTGTAGTAAAAGGCAGTCTTTCAACAGTCACCACAAATCAAGACTAGTCGTTTCACCATCATATAAGAATAGGAATAAAGAATACTTTCTTTCTTTCTTTGTTATGTACGTTTTTCCTTTTCAAACACTTTGACCATCGCTGCACTATTAAATTTGTATTTCTCAATAAGTGTAAGATGTCGCCTTACGAGAACGCATACAATGCAAAATCTATGTCATGTCATATGAAGCAAAAACACTTCACATTAACGCTCTATTAACGAAATTAAATGTTCGTTGAGATATAGTTTAAAATTTAATTTGTTTGAACATGAAAAATGAGAATATGAAAAACATAGTCATACTGAGGTGTTCCTTATATGAAAATATGCTATTTTTTTTTATTGTAATATTTTTTAATTAGATTAAGATAGGTAGGGATAAAGAACTGGCCAGTTCGAATATTAATCCTTTTTGTGTATAATCGAATTAATTTCTTTAATTTAGTATGTACTTGTATCTAATTGCTATGTAACTAGGTAAATTTATGTGTATTCCTTTCAGTTACTTTTCTTTCCTTTTTAGCGGGGAAAAATATTCGTTTTCTAAGAGTTTGCTCTTGTTTTCCTTCCATTACGAATCTGGACTAGAGGATGCTGTCAACCAATGAAATCGTTGGATTGAGAACTCTCTTTTCTTTTCGCGACGTCTGTCTTTGTCTCTGTATGGGCAGTTATCCTACCTATATAACCAGAAGTGTGCTGGCCTGGCGGCCCAGTATCTGACGAACAGCATCTCTAAGATGAAACGAAGGAAGGAGGGGTGAGAAAAAAGACCTTTACGGAGGCAATTTCAATACTTTTATACGTAGGAGAGCGGCTACAAGGTTTTCATTATTTGCTTTTCCGCCATTTTCATGTGAATTTTCGTTTGTTAAGCTATCAGTTTCACTGATTTCGGAACTAGAGTTAAAGCAGTTTTGAAATAATGAATTCCCATATAATAATTCTCGAAAATCCAGACTCTTCGAAGAGATAAGTGTTGAACCACTTCTGGGTAACCTTTTAATTAAGCAACTCGTAAAAGTCCAAGCTCTTCAGCGAGTACAACGGATTTGCTCCGTATCTGGCAAAATAAAAATTAAATAGCTGTTAACAGTGCAGTTTTGAATGTGCCCAGCGATGTTATCAGCTCTGCTATTGTATATGTCGGTTAATATCTGTTAATTATCGAGGATAATTAATCTACCGGTTTGAAACTTATTATTCCCTTAATGAATGAGCACAACTCTTCGAATTTGAGAAATCGGAAATTATGACGAATGTGAGAGGGAGTGATTCGAATGTGTGAATGAAACGTATCCATGAGCTTAATGAAAAACAACTCAGATTTTCTTTTTGGTGGCTGATCTCTGAACAAGAGTATGTTTGAAAAGGAGACGTCGCACGCCGATCATATCTCCTATAAAATATAGTATTTCGGTGCTTCCTAACAATAGCTATCTTTCAGACTATTTTTGAAGACAGATTTATTAGAGTCGAGATTTGTAATTAATTATTCTGAAAGCCTTTACGGCTATGCTTTACGCATTTTGGTTGCAACGTTACGAGTGCAACGTTACGAGTGCCTTGAAGTAAGGTTAGGTAAGGTCACAAGCTGGTGTATCGGCTGGAAGTGATCTATTTTTGATTTAACCCGACCTACAGGGCTGAGAGAAGGTTGAGCAGTCAATTAGAGCAGTCATATCTAATAAATGTATATATATTTTGGGTAGGAGAATATTTGTCAGAAAACATAATGCGCCGATAAAGAAAGTAAACTCTGCATTAAACGAACTACCTTAGTTATTCTTGCCAATATCACTGTTTCCTAATGGTTCCAAGAGTGAAATCTCTGATTTATGTCATACTAGAGAGTTCGCATTTTTCTGACAGTTAGGTACGCTTTATTGTCTTGTTGATACAAAATATTATTTCCTTTGGTATCAAAGATGGCGCTCGGGTATTTGAATTCTGTGTTTTTAAATTGATCATTAGCCAAAACTCGAATATAGCATTGTGACATAGTTAATTTTATTCTATCCGTTTTTAAGCACAATTTTTATGCAATTCACTTGGAAAGATAATCTAGACCATAGTTCAATATAATAGTTAAAAGACGTCATATTAACGTCCTATCAACGAAATCAAACTTTCGTCAGAATATAGACTGAAATTCAACGTGTTTTCAACATGCAAAAAAAGGACACAAAATAATAGTTAATAACATTCAATTAGCTTTCAATTACAAAATTTTATTCCATTAAAGTAGAAATAATCCCATGAAACGAAATCTATACCCTAGTTGAAAATAACAGTTGAATAAACGTTGAACTAACATCTTTTCAACAATATCAAGTCTTTGTTGAACTATAATTTAAAATTAAAATTCGTTTTTTTCAACCGATAACGGTTATTCAACGAAATCAACCAAAAATCAACGTTTAAAATACATTTGTGTGCTACTGGGAATTCTTACGAGAAAAAAATGAAGTGTTTCTAATAAATGTACTAATCCATCACGACCTGCAACAATACAAGTCAACCTTTGAGACTCACGGTTGAATTCCAACTACTATAATTGCCTGATGAAGCTCATTTGGAATGAGTGAAATATTGACTACTAATCGAGATTATATTCAACGCAGGAAATACATTAATCTAGTATGAAATTGAACTAATCAGTACAAGCTATCAACTAATTAAGTGTAAAAATAGGTCAAAAGAACTATGAACACCGTAAAAGTGCTTGTGATCTTACTATAACCGAGCATAATGTAATTAGGGGTCAAAATTAGCTAGTCTATTTTCATGTATATGGTGTTCTGCGATGTTAATACTTGAAAATTGATAAATAAATACTCACGAAATATTATTATTGTAACACAAAATCAGTAAAACAAACAATCAAGAAGACAGAACAAAATTTGATGACTAAGGCCCACCCGCCCTGACCGAAACCAAGAAGGGAATAATTACAATAACGTACAATCAAACGGACAAATTTGTAGGGTGAAGGTACCGGTTATCGGACACACACCAGTAGTCGGCCATTTTCGCATAAATATCATAATGGCTATGACACACAAAATGTGTATAAAAAATTATCTCCAGTTTTCGGATAGCTTTAACTTGATATTTAAGTCTTAGCAGCTATCGAAAGCGACATTATATACTGGGGAAAAAATACAAGGTATCTGCTTCCTTTAGTTAACTTAAAAGATGACATAAATGTTAATTGAGAGTTAAGAAGAGCGTCCTAAACTTTAGGGTTCTAAACTCTGTCATTTTGTAATAGTTTTAAGACAAACATTGTTTTCTATCCTTTGAGAAGTTCTGTTTTGACTTTATATCATAAAAATGCGCAATTGTAGTCATATCTGTAAAGTATATTATTGTAGTTGACTTAGGCTTATAGAATTCACGAGTGTTCCTGTTGTCGGTCAGGGTCGCCGATAAGTGGTGATTCTTATCAAGTTTTGTTGTGATGTTAAATGTTTGTATCTTTTGTTCCTAATGATCTAACTGTCTTTCTAACAGCACATTAAAGATGGCTAAGATCCATTTTAATTTAAAATAGATAGATATAATTATTAGTGTTTTTGTACGGTTGTAACCACTTTGATTTCTAATAGGACTAAAAATGACAATTATCCAGTATTTCTGAATGTAAAAGTACTTATTTTTACTGATATTTCACACATGGCCGACAACTGGTACATACCTGGGCGACCACTGGTTCTGAGTGGACGACAACTGGTAAATATTAATTTAATTTTCTAAAAACAATCCTAATACGAAGTATATGTAAAATATAGAGTTAGATATGTTTTTGTTTAGCTGAGAACAGCGTAAAAATGAAGGTAAAAAATGTAAGTGTACGTATTAGACCAAAATAGAAAACTGAAACGTAAATAAGCGAATCCGTCCTTCAATTGGCCGTCCCAATATAGCTATGAAGCCGCTAGTTCATTCACTGACGCCCCTGAAACTAAACGATCACTGATCGCTTGATTGGACGCGAATGGACAGGTATTAGGTATAACAAAAGTTTTCTAATCTGGAATGATCAGGCGAATGATGGATAACACATGGTCATAATTGCTTGCAAAAAATTCTCATATGTGTTCTAAAAATACTGCAAGTTTGAAGTTAATATATTTTTTTATAGTTTTGAAGTTATTAATGTTGTACCATAAAAATATTTTTTTTTTTTTTTTTTTTTTTTGTTTTTGGCAGAATGTTATGCTATGTAGAAAGCTCTTGTATACGTAATTTCCGTACAACTCAGTCGCGGTCGAGACGGTTTTTTTTTTTTTTTGAGACAATATGTCCACAAACGAATCTATTATTATTTTCTTGTATTAGTTAGCATAGTACGTCTAGGAGATGCATGTATTGCTTTCATGATTGGTGGATTATTAACCGGACTATGTCCAAAAGTGTAAACATACCCATGTGAAATTTTTTGTAAAAATCTATATAAGTACTTGTATGCCCTGTAAGACAGCATTTCGTCTGATGTATTCATCTTAAAAGGTTGGTACCCTTGATTTCAGGAGACGTTCCTTAATAAAGAAATATTCAGTGGCAACTTAATCTCCTTTTTGTTTATAAAAGTAAGTAATATTTAGCTATTGTTATAAAGACTTTCTCACCCTTGATTCCCAGGGACGTTAGTCTTGGTTAGAGCTATACTATAAGCATAAGGCTTTGACTCTAGGTATATGAAAGTATGATTAATCAGCGACGACAAGCCGAGATATATCCCTCAAGTGGCCCTGAGAAGATATCTTTGTATTATCAGCTATCATAGTCACAGGGTCCTCATAAATAAAGTGGCACTTTGTAGCATAAGACTAATTTGCATAGCACCAACCGTTACAGTATTAGATATAACCTAACATAATAAAACTTTTCTAACCTATATAATTATGCTATCAACTTCCGTTGAACCTTTGTACACTATCATGATATAACCTTGTGCACATGTATACGTTACAATGTCTGAAAATACCGGAAACGAAGTCTCAGCGGAAGCACGCTTACCACATTATCGCGTGTTGAAACTATGGAACTTGGCATTCTGACTTAGATTTTTGACCTGATTTCCCTTGGTCACATACAACAAATGTCAAGAACGTAGATTGAAATAAACTAAAGCACCTTCCTGTGTTGCAGTAGGGCGCTCTGTCTGGCTAAAAAGGACCGGCTGTCCAGTTCTCTATTTAGTCCATTTTCCATCTCTCTCTCTCTCATGTGGTATACGAAGGGTCGTGTAGCCTGGTTTTTAATACATCCTGTGGCTGTCTGAGAAACGATTGTTGTGTCCTTTGTGTTTTGATTGTTTGTTCGTTTTACTTTTTAATGTGTAAGACCATGTCCTACTATTAGGCTGGAGTACTAAGGCCATATTTTTTATTTTAGTTTATTATATCTGGTGTAGTAAAAAGTAATCCATTATTTTTGCATGACATTGAAGGCTTGACTTACCATAGTTAGAATGATCCGATTTAGGTCACATATGCGCCGTTTTGTTCGATAACGTGTTGCCATTTGGAAGGTAATATCATGATGCCTCTCTCATAGAAGCCCTTGTCCCTATTGGCAAAAAATTGAGACAGTCAATGTTCACAAGCCTCTCTTGAAGCGAATTTTTCAGCAGCAAACGTGTTCGCCATGGACAGGAACAGATGGTAATCACTCGGTGCCAGGTCCGGACTATAAGGTGGATGCATAAGAACCTCCCAAATAAGCTGCCGGAGCTTCTGGCGAGTCACTATAGATGTGTTTGGCCTGGCGTTGTCCTGGTGGAACACAATGCCTCTCCTATTGGCAAAAGCTGGGCGCTTCTGGGCGATTGCTGCCTTCAGACGGTCCAATTGCTGACAGCATAGTTCCGAGTTAAGGTTTTGGCCGTAGGGGAGCAGCTCATAGTAGATAATTCCCTGCCAATCCCACCAAACACACAGCAAAACCTTCCTGGCCGTCAATCCTGGCTTGGGCACCGTTTGCGCCGGCGCACCGCGCTTCGACCACGACCGTTTTCGCGTGACGTTGTCG
>JAGDQP010072449.1:0-10510 GCA_022664845.1 Lepisma saccharinum | reverse complement strand
CAATGTAATCATTATATTAATTTAGTCTATATACATATATAAACAGAGTTTAAAGTAGAGGGCGCTTGTAAAAAGAGGGTGCATCCTGAATGGACCAACCACCCCTGAACGCCCAAGTTTTCATACACTGTTTGCATTCACTTTTGTTAGAGATATTTGCTTTCTATACATATATAAGCCGAGTTTTAAAGGGGCCCTGGGAAGAGGGGGGGCACCTGAATGGACCAATCCACCCCTGAACGCCCAAGTTTTCATACACTGTTTGCATTCACTTTTGTTAGAGATATTTGCTTTCTATACATATATAAGCCGAGTTTTAAAGGGGCCCTGGGAAGAGGGGGGGCACCTGAATGGACCAATCCACCCCTGAACGCCTGAGTTTTCATATTCTCTTTGTATTCACTTTTGTTAGAGATATTTGTTTATATATACAAGCCGAGTTTTAAAGGCGCCCTGGGAAGAGGGGGGCACCTAAATGGACCAATTCGCCCCTGGCCAGTTTTACTTGCAAACATAAAAGTATGGTTTTATATCTACTTTCCAATGAGCTGCGTGTTATAGAGAGTTACTCTGAATTCTTGACAATTTCCTCTTTAATATTATGGCCAAAACAAAAAAAAAGGAAGGGGTGGGGGCCACTCTGTGTCCATCCCTGTTTAGTACCGTCTTAATATACAATTCATTGTTTCAGTCTTTCACGGAACTGTTTAGCAAAAGTTTGTATGCAATGCAGTTTACAATCATGTCCTTTAGGCAACGCCGACCGGGTGACTAAGTGGTCTGCGACGATAGATCATCGGCTCGATGGTCCCGGGTTCGAGTCCCGGCCGGGGGCCTGGGTGTACATTTTAACACTTAACAACTAAAGGCAAATTGTGATGGGCCGAAGTCCAAAGTTACTAGACTGGGTCATATAAAAATAAAGTTTTTTTTCTATCCTTTAGGCAACTTAGGCTCAGGCCAACCTTGAATGCAATATAATGTTAAATCAGAATATAGTATGCGGTCTTCATCTCAAAACTCCTAAAGTAAAACAGGCGTTCTATACACGACGCCACGATCAAGTTTGTTTTTCATGGGCCAATGTGATGATATCTTTTGTTTTGAATATACAACAAAAAAGCAACAACATGGAATCTCTTCCGTCACAACTCTATATATTTCAAACTGAACTGCACCCGTTTGCATTTGTGTAACGCTATATTATTTGTTATGTATAAATTACATTCATTCAAAAAAAACCTTCGAAAACAAAACAACTGAGCTACGGTCACCCCAACTCCTTGCAAAGTAGTAGTATTTTAATATTTCATTTCTATAACTAAAACAATTTCGGTTAAGTGAATAGCCCGCGATACCGTTTTTAGTACATTTTAAAACCACTGAGCCACGGTCGCTATTTGTTTTGTGTGGAATATTCAAAACCATAGGTCGGGTTATTTATTTATTTTATGACTAAAAATCCCGGTAAAGTCACAGTCAAGAATTGTTTGTACGACTTGACAATTACTAAGTAACTGAGCTACGGCAACTTAATTTAATTACGCAAAGACTACATTCTGAGATTCTCTTTGTACCCAAAAGAAATGTATATGATCTTACAGAAAAATTCTAAGGGACTTACCTTGATATTTATCTTCTTTTTGTCTCAAAAACACCCGCAAAATAATCAAGCACTGTCACCGGGAAATTCGACTATCAAATGATATTCCCGTGTGTTAAATAGTGGCATATATAAGCTTGTCCGGCCATGTTTAAGCCCCACAGTCCTCATATATTCCATGGGAAAATGTTAAAGGTTATTCTAAAATATTCTAGTTGGGTTATTCTCTCACGGGAATCTCTCATCTTTTGTGAGTGAACTTCTGAACTCTCCATATGGTACAAACCTTTACCAATCAAATATGTTGTCACAGATGACCATTAACTGCCGGAAAATAGATGCATCACAAATATTGTATTATGATTCCCGCACACTACTAATTGGTTTCTCACGAACTCCAAGCGGAAACTATGACATCATTCCAAGCCTTCCATGTGTAGCAAAAAAAAAAAAGAAATCACATTTCCATTCTTCCTGTTTCTTTTAATTTACGGAAGTCTCTACACATCTCTTAAAATGTTCCCAGGCGTATGCGTCTTCTCCCCCCTTCGCACAGCCGCCAAAAATGTGTTTTCTTCCCACCCCAAAGCGGAAGCGTGACCCCTTGTGGTCAGATTGCATAACCACAAGACTATATTAACAGCTGTTTGGCGTAACCATAACAACATTGGGTTGCATCACATGCTCTCTCTCTCTCTCTCTCTCTCTCTCTCTTTCTCTTCTCTCCTTCGTGTCTTCCACCCTAACCAATATTATCATTTTAGTTTAAGACAAATCGGAACTCCGAAAAGACGTTTTCCTCTCGCCAGCCAAAAATAAAATCAAGATTTTTTTTTTGTTTGTTTCTTTGCTTGTCTATCGTTACTGAGAGTCTTTGAATTATATTTCCTAATGCAGACAACCAGTTTTGAAGGTATGTTTCTTCAAAATGTCACTTTTCCGGTCATTATACCATAAATAATTTTAACTATATTTAAACATGCAATTCATTACCCATTGTATGTTGTGATTGTTTGCTTTTCTTCAATATTAGACTATCGTTATTTTAGATATTACACACTAGTCTCCATATAAGATTTCTCAAAGGCAATACATTGGTTCAAGCCCTATTATGGGGCGTCTTGGCGCAAGTATTCTTTCATTCTCGCACTTCAGTTCAGCCTAATATCGTCTATATTCGAGATATGGCTAATTCCGTCAGTATTCTATTTGTAATAAGTTGGATTTTTAAATATCTTTTACTTATCCATTGACATTTCATTGCTTTTTCTTGTAGTCGAAGATTGTTGAGTCATATCTTATGTACTTTTTTAATTGAAATATTATTTCCTTCTCATGCCACCAAAAATTTTCTCACGATGTTCTGAAAATGGGGAGTGGGGGTATGGGAGTAACCCTGGGTGACCCTGGGGTTCACGACTTCCGGGAAACGTATCAAAATTAAGATTAATGTCTCCCCAGGTGTTCAAATTTTGGTGGAAGGGGCTCCGACCGGTTTGGCTTACACTACTGTCATGCAGTAAGCGTATACCACGATTCAGCTTGTCCCGTCTCTTTTCCTTAATGGCGTCTCGAAGTTGGTGTAGAAGTGAAGCATAATATGTTGCATTTACGGTGGTATATTTTCCCTTGAAGTCAAATGAATCGGTAGTTGGAAGAAGGAAATAAGCACGAATAAGTAGCTTTTAAGTGCCAAAATCTCTCAGTGAATACATTCACGGTGTCAGAGGCAAGAAAGAAATTGTGTAGTGTGTAAACAATTTCTTATTTCGAACTGGCTCTGTGTATCTATTTAGTAAGCAACGTTTCATGAAGAAACATAACTTTTTTGTTTTCAGCGTTTATTTTCTTCTTCCAACTACCGATTTAATTGGACTGTTCACTGCCAAACATTTCCGATGGTGTCAGCACCAGTACTTCCACACTTCGCTTTCCGCTTCTCCCATAAGAATAGCGTAATGATTATTGTGTTCGGGTCTTATAACCCCCTGTTGTAATAGTATTGTTAGTGAAAGGATCGTATATGACGTAGTAGCACAGTCCATTTATACACGATTAAATCAGGTAGAGTCCATATGACCAAGAATCGTTTATTATTGCGGTTAATTTATGAAATAATAGAGCAACACACTTAGGCCTATTGACGTTTTTACCGATACCAAGTTTATTATAAAAAGTTTCAATAATATATAACATACAATGACTTTTCCAGATAGTAAAAAGAGTGTCCCGAACGTGGGCTCTGTAATGACTTGACCTGTGTCTTACCTCTACTGTAGTGATATCTTCGACTTTGGGATTTCGGAGTGGAAAGTGTATAGAGCACGGATACTAACTCCAGTCCAAGTTAAAGGTTTAGGTATACCGACTCCAGTCCAAGTAGGGAGTTAGGAAAGAGTCCTCACTCCAGTTCAAGTCAGGGAGGAAGAGGTGACCACTATTCGAAACGAGTAACTGATACTTCTAAGTCTCTTGACTGCCCTTCTATATCCCATTTTCGTAGGCGTATTTCCACTGTTTCTTAGTCTCACCGCTTGGCTTTAGTGTCGTCTGCTTCTTGGGTTGCTTATGCAGCATTATGTAATTCTTGTTGTTTGTGGATTGTTTTCATTGTGGTTATGTTAACATACTATCCCAATGATCCACTTGCCATTACAACAGCATTGCAGCAACGTAGCGTTATTTACAATTTTCCCTTAAATATTATTTTAATGTATTGACTTCAATTATAATGTTCTAAACGCGAAGAAAAAGTGTTTCCAACCTAACATGGCTTCTGAAAACTCAACTTGGACTCTAAAATCCCTTAAAGAAGAATTGAGAAGACGACGTGCTCTGGTTGTAATGTATGAAATGTTTAGTCGAAATTACGATGGCTATGGCTGTCACCAAGAAACAACTTTAATGTGATTACGAACGCTCGTTTTTTCTCCGTACAAAATTGTGTGTTGCCGGTACTGTTCTCTATTCCCCCTTCTTAGTATATAGGAAAAGGGGGTATACACAGCGACATGCGTTCAATGGTTACCTAGCACTCTATCAGTAGGGGCTATGATAGTGAGATATTATCCGGTAATACATATATGTATTTTAACACCTTTATATGAGCAGGGGCAATAGCCAACAGGTTATCTCCCAGGATTTTATTTAGGAGCTGCAAGTAGAGTTGAAAAATGTCTATCCATCTTAAATCGTAAACATTTTTTAATTGAGAGCTGTGCTCGAGAATCCGGGGGTGACACTCTCCTCTTTTGGAGGGATACAGAAGAATCCTGATAGCGAAGTTTCAATTTTGATACATTTTCACTCCTAGTGACGTACAGTCACGAACTAAAGTAAATGGAGGTCGGAATTATAAGAAATAGTAGCATTTTACTCCAGGAAAATTGTTGCACTATACGCCTCATAGTTAGACAACCAACATGACAGTACATATATGCGCGAAAACATGGCCTCCCAGGATATTCCTCCATCTGGAACAAGAAAGAATTTTCTTGTTCAGCATCATGTAGAGAACCACGAGAGAGACGAAAATCCCTTCCTTGTCTTCTTCAAACACACACACTGTCGCGCGCAGAGAGAGAGAAAGAGCATGGAAGAAAACGGGGAAAGGGCGAAAGAACAGAGAAGAGAAAACAAGGAAAGAGGGAAAGGAAAATGGCGTAAGACATGGAAATAAATGACATTTGAACGCTTATATACACAAAGCCTACACATCTCTCTCCCTGCCCCCTCTAGCTCTGTCTTGTGGTTTTCTACCTTTGCTGGATAAATCTCTGTCAGTACCTATAACGAACAGAATTTACTGCCCTTAAACCTATAAAAAAATATTTGGAATGTCGTTCGTGGAATCGAACCAGAGACATTAGGAATGAGAGTTTCGCTCGATGACCATTTAGCTACACAGACCATAACAAATATATTGTTAAATTAGTCATTACACTCGCTACCCTCAGCGGGTTAATTATATATATATATATCCTAGATTTCAAAACTATCTTTCAAGAAAGTAAATCCCAATTACTGAGGATGCGCTTAATCGATAATAGCAAACCTTAAGAATAAATAGAAATTTATTAGAAATTCTGCGTTCAATGTGCTTTTGGCAGAAGTATGTGACGTAAATGTTTGGGGCTAAATACAGCGCCGAGAGCAACAGGTGTCAGCTGCCTAGCGTGGCGTATTGGTAGAACGCTGGGTAATCAAATAAGAAACCCGATTTCGATTTCCGGCGAGCGGGAAAGATTTTTTCTTCTTTTTTAAAAAAAATATATTTTGAAAAGTTTATATTTATTATTAGTAATTCCTTTCTTGCATTTTCAAGATTGTTTTGAAAAGTGCATTTTTTTTCTTCTTGTCTTAAAAAAAATATTTTGCTAAGTTCATATTTATCATTAATAATTGCTTTCTTTTGTTTGTCGTGAATTATATAAAATTAGTAACCATAGGTTAGGGTAGGTTAGGTAAGGTCTGGTTCGGTTATGTACGTTTACACTATCGTTTCTTTCTTTCAAAATACATTTCTATCTGTTTGTGCGAACTTGACTTTACCTAACCTCCACTAACCCATGGTAACAAAAAATGCAGCTCGGTGGGGGGGGGGGTCACAGTCCTCGGTTAGCGCTGGGCATACGCAAAAGTGCTACACTGCGTATGCCCACTGCTAACCGGGACTGCACTCTCCTGAGGCTCACGCCACCCACCTCCCTTCGGACGCACCGTGCTCCCTTGCACACTGCGCGAGCCAAACCTGGTTTATGTATATATATCCTAACTTTCAGTAGCCTTTATTCGTATTCCAAAGCAATTATGAATAATAAATGTGAACATATAAAAATAAAGTTTCTAAGAAAATGAAGAAAAATGTTGCCCCTGCCGGGTTTGTTATGTAGTAACCCAACGTCTTACTGCTGCACTAAGTTAATACGTTGCAAATACTGGTTTGGTCGTTGTATTTACAGTGGATGGGGTCGGGGCCTGTTATTATGACGTCACAGGCAAGATGACTTCCATCCTTTTTACTATTTCAACCTCAACCTTTGAGTGCGGGGCGTAAACATTTGTATGATGCCATGTTGCTTAGTTTGCAATCGATTACGCGCAAAATTGCGCTTGTGACAGATTACCATCTGGGGAGTGGTCCTAGTTAATGATACGCCTCGGGCATGAATGTTTGTGTGTGATTTTAACTAAATTCTAAGAATATAAGTCGATGCAGGTTCAAAAGGTATTTCAAATGGAACTCGTAGAGCCAGCTGAAAAATGTTTCAAAATACTTTTAGATCTTTGGTTCGAAATCGGAAAGTCCTGGGATCGATTCCAGCGGTCGACACTTCTAACTGATTTCCAAGATTTTTCCTCCCCATTACCTGGAAAATGCTGTGATGGTACCTACAAATAGGCCCTGGCTGTTTATCTTCCAACACACTCTCCAACCCTATCCGGGCTTGCTCCTCATATGCTTAAAGGCCTTAAAATAATTTGAAACAAATCCTTCCAGGATCCTTTTATCCCACCCTATCACGGGCGATATTTGTTTATTTGTGTTATGCGTAAACAACAGAAATCATACACATTCGCACATATCATACACTGCAGATGTGAATATACAAATATGCTATACTACGTGTCAAGAATATTAAGATACTCCCGCTCATTCTTCCTTGTCAATTCTCGGTGGTAGAGCGTTGGCGTAGCATTCGGGAGGTCGTGGGTTCGACCCCAGCGGCGGACCACCCTGACAGGACTTTCCTCAGTCACACCAGCCAAGTGTCAGGATTGCATCTTCAACCTAAACTCTGGGCGACACCTTCCCGTATTCTTTCTCCTTCCCTATCCCGGCCTGAGCCTTATATGCTTAAAGGCCATACATAAAATTAAAATTCATTGTCATTTCGAAGTGAGTAATATTTTAATTACAGGGCATATAGATCAAATCCAATTTGAATATATTGTGTTAGAAGAAATTCACAAATAGAAGTAAATATGTTATTTGAAATATTTATTATTTAAAAACTTTATTATTTGAAACATTATTTAATTTTTTTTTTTTAAATAGACAATTGCGTGTGACAGGTCCAACTCATTAACACACTTTTCTTTTTACAAACTTTAAGGCAACAGGATTCCATCTGTGCGAATTGTTATACACACTAGTTCATTAGTGTTGTAATTATTAAAACGTTATATTCACAATAGGTGGAGTCTATAGTGGCATGTTCGGAACAGATATATATTTTAAGATATGAGTAGAAAATTGTCCCCTTTTTTCCTATTTCATGAGAAGATTTTTTTATATTAATTTGGCAAAAAATTCGTTTCCATCCTATAACTTAATTTATCAACATACCATTAAATGTGTTCCTTTTTTCATGTTTGAAATGTGCAACATGTAATGTCTGCTATGCCTATAAGAACATGCTAATTTTGCCTTTGAGCATTTGTAACTTTTCATTTTGATGCAGTTTGCATATGTAATATTGGCTCTTTCTGATAGAAATTAAGCAGAACAATTATCATTCATTCATTTTCTTTTATGTTCAATTTGCATTAGTAATCTGGAATAGAAGATACGGTCTACGGTATCTACTGGGTTTGTTACAATCAGTGATTCCGCCAGACCCCGGCCTCTTTTGATTGTCAGTCCCAAATTTTCGAGACTACCATCAACTTTAACATTTTACAGACAAAAGTCCGTAAAACCGTGCAAAACCCTACGTCCACCCTGCCAGTTTTGGCTTTACGCCCCCAAACTGAAAATCCTTGCAGAATCCCTGATTACAAAATATTCCGAACCAGTATGTGTAATAAGAATCACCGAATTTGCAAACTAACCCCGCGCAAACAAAGAATATGTGTTACACTTTTGACATTATCCTAGATGTGTTTCAAGACTCTGGAGTTTCACTGGAAATCATGAGTATATAATCTGACCATCAAATTTGGTCTCCATTTTGAAAGTGACTTAATGAATTTTTGAAGCATCCTTTATACATTCGAATAACCCTGAAAAAATATGAAATCCAAAAGTCACTTCTCTCTTGCTGTTAGATTTGATTTGTGGAAACTGAACTTTATACTGTGGGAACTGAATTTAATATTTTTACTACGTTTTAATTCCACATATGTATCTCTACTTCTTCTTCTTCTCTCTCTTCTTTTCTCTCTCTCTTTCTCTTTCTCTCTCTCTTTCTCTCTCTCTCTCTTCTTTTCTCTCTCTCTTTCTCTTTCTCTCTCTCTTTCTCTCTCTCTCTCTCTTATTTATATGCTTCTATTTAACAGACATTCATCGGTTTCAATGTATATTTCATTTTCTCCTCCATCAACTTATGTATATTGATTCGTCTCGCTTTTATTCTTTCATTTTATCGATACTAATATATGTATATTTTGAAAAAAAACATGCTCATGACGTTTGCTGAATTTTATATAAGCGAGACCAAGGAAAGAGGTTATCTGCTTACCACACACGATTATGGGATAACAAGGTGCCATTTGGGTTGCCTAGCTGCACGGCGTTCGCTGTCGCTATTTTTTTTATGCGAAGTGTACTTGTACTCTTCTCGCTTGTGCGTGTACAACACAAGGTCCTCGGAAGCACACTAACCATACAAAGTTAGGATAGGTTAAGTTATTAATAGCAAGTGCTTTTCTTTTTCTTTTTTTTTTTTTGCTAACCGTTGGGTTAGCACCTTTTGAGGGTTACGCCCTAATTTCGGGATGAACTTTACATTGTAAACACTTATATTTTATAATATATTGGCTGGGCTACGAGGTTTCTGTAATATCTTCCATCACCTGTTTCTTTGTTTTCTGTTGTTATATTTTCTCTTTTCATATTATGCTCGTTGCCTTTAGGCAAATTTAGAGTCTAGAATGTGGATCCTTTTTGCTATGGTATTTTGTTGAATAATTGTTTATTGTGGCTTCAGAGATGCTATATGTTGTGGGCAGTCTTGAATTGATAGCGCATCAACCACTGCGTAGTCCTCGTGTTGATCGGTTATACCGTTTTTGGATATTGTGCTTAGTAATGAAAGTGGTGTACGGATGAAAATCTGTCTTGGATTAAAGCTGACGTCGGTCTGGATAGTACCCATTAACAAGGGGTGAGCGTTTTGGAATCTTATTCTTTTATATTTTAATTGTAGTTTCTCTATGTGATCTAAGATGTTTGCGAACGGGACTTGGTCGTATAGTTCTCTGATTAGGCTTGGCAGTTTAATGTGATAGGCGATTCGAAAGGCCTATCACATTCGTTCGAGGACTTTCAGTTTTTCATAGTAAAAGGGTGCGGCTGCGATCCAGGCTGTGAAATCATAAGTTAGGACCAGCCTTAAGAATAATTTGTAGGTCGTAAGAATTGTTTCACAAGTTTCAGTCGTAGTCCTCAAGTGGTGCCCGTCAATCTTCTGAGCAGTTTCAGTCTATTGTATGCCTTTTCTGTCATCTTATTCAGATACGGGCGCCATGTTAGGTTCTAGTCAAAAGTAATGCCAGGACTTGTTTTCCTGGTCTTATGGGCGTATTGTTTATTGTGATGGATAGTTTGTTAGGATTTCGATGAACTTGGAGCGTCGGTTCTGTGAGATAAAACTATTGCTAGTGTTGTATTTGATTTGATTTTTAGTTGCCATTTGTTACACCATGTAACGAAGCTGGTAATGGCGTTATTTAGACTATTGTTTATGCTTTGGATGGTTTTTCCTGCAGCTAGAAACGCAGTGTCATTTGTGTATTGGAACAGATGTACATTGGTGGGAAGGCTGGGGAAGTCCACTTCGTAGGGGAGGTACAGTAGCGGTGATAATGCTGAGTCCTGTGGGACGCCGCGGCGCTCAGAATGAAATATAGATGCGATCTGATATTGTTAATATTCACGTAGGAGAGACGGTTTGACAGAAAATG
>JAGDQP010072448.1:0-10510 GCA_022664845.1 Lepisma saccharinum | reverse complement strand
GACAGTGTCCAGCTATTACAAATACGTGTTGGTATGTGTGATTTCAATGTTTTGAAGATTAATGCACACCTCTTATTATACACAGTTGTTGATAATCTTTTCAAAGAAGTCACCCTATTTTTTTCTAGATATTTCAAGTCTACTGTTCCTTTGTCTGCTAAATATTACCGGTATATTTGGCTGGATCATATGTCTGTTCATTTTGCTATTAGCGATCCTTTTCTGCCAATGTAAGTTGGACTCTGTTGGAAGAGCATTAGTTTCGCATTCGCAAAGTTCCGGGTTCAATTCGATTGGCTGACCTATTCAGACTGAGCTACGGAGCCTCGGCGTGTGGTAAAGAGACAAAGGCGAGACTACTGATGGCGGAATTGATTTTCATTAAGAAGTTGAATCTTTACTTCGTACCGATGAGCAAAGAGTTGGTTAAAGGAGTGATTACGTATAGTATTGTGTTATATGCAATCGTAGCGTGAACTTTACGAAGGAAAGATAATTGGAAGCGTTTGAAATGTGGACATGAATAATAATTTGTAAAATATCAGCTGGAAACAGAAGATGCCCAGTGAGGAAGAATGGAAGAGTGAAGACAAAAATGTACAACATAGGAGGCAATAAGGAAGACTGGTTAGAACATTGGCCGAGCACATTATATACAAAGGGATAAAATTGAAAGTATGTATAACCATTTAATTCGGTTTCGCCACGGTAGTAGGTAGCGCCCTTTTTGTTATGAAAGTGCTGTTGAGCTATATTTGTAAATTAGCAAAATAGAAGCTTTTGTTAGTATAAAGTTGCACGGAATTAAAGGCTACGTGGGTCGCGACCCACAGTTTGCACTTATTTATAAGATCGTGGGACGCTTGAGTATCCATGTGTGTCCTTACTGATGAGTGAAGTACAACCAGTGTATTCTCGAATATCGGAACACAGTGTTCAGTTCTACGCTTGCAATTTCCCAGCTTTCGAATTCCACCTGATGATGTTCACAAGGATCGCGCGAAAGGTTGTTAGGTCCACAACACAAAACAATGATTCCACCGGCAGTCCAAATCAATGATAGTATAAGAAACTTCACTTTTTTATAATTTTATTGTTCCTCGGTTACTATTGTTAATATCCTATTATGCTGTGACAATAAACGATACAAAATGGAACAACAAAGAAGACGGTTTGAATAGATACGAGATTCAAATAACAGTTTCTCATCTTCTCAATAATGTTTATGACAGATTGCCGTCTTATATTTAATTTACTTTACGCAGCGCAATGGCACATACAACGTTTCTGGCTAGTGGTCTTTCTCATATACTTTATTTAATACAATAGCTCTTGCAACTAAGATGACATGTGGAAAAGGCTGGAATAATTCAAGACCCTGCGCTAAGTGCAAACGCATAGAAATACATATGAATTACAATACAAAATACATACAAAACAAGCGACACTAAAAACATACAACCAAATATACCTACAACAACTATTATTATACCTCTATGTTCTGACAATATGTTCATAAAATCTCCCGAATGAATACGTAAAAGATTTTATTTTTATTTTACGGTTCTGCTTTGAGCTATTCTTGAGCTTTGAGATAAAAAATTTTAGTGCAGGTAAGTATATCTATTGTGACAGATTATGGGCATATAAAGTTATTTGTTAACACATAAAATGAGAAATGGATGCCTCACAAATCGTTACTAGCCAATTAGATGGATCAAATACCACCCTGAGAGTAATACGAAGGGTTGCTCATTAAATATGTTATACTACTTCCAAGCGTATTGATTTTTTTTTTTACCTGACACGTTCTTTTCAGGGCGATTGCTCTCAACGTGAAAGCTTGTTCTCATACTTATCAGCAGATATAATTATATTTTAATAAAGGATAACAGGATGCCATCTAGTACACCCTGCGCATTTATTATAAGTCAAGAGTATCAATAATGCGTACCTGACAAATGACATGTTACTTTATTTTAGAGATCTCGTGATATTGGCAATACCAATGACCTTTATACCACAACTTGATATTGATTGCTTCCTTTTCCAATCTCGTTTACCGCTATTTTATGTTAACAAACTCTTATTTCTTGTTAAATGTACGGTGAAAGCATTCACTGCTCACCACCACGTACAACAGTTCAACTATTACGCACATTTCCAACGTTGACAACGACATACAAAAGAAATATTGCATGTTCACTTTTAGTTACTTATCAACGAATATAATTAGCGCTATATTAACAGTTTTCTCGGCAATGAAATTAGTCCGTGGTACCGGTACCCACAACACTGTACGAGGGCACGTTATGTTGTTTGAAGATGCAACAGAAATTCAAATAATGTCTTGTTCTCCAAATACTGTTACCGTTTCCTTACGCCGCTACAACAACGTAAATAAGCAAATTACTTACAGGTTCGTTGATCATCCTCTACGGAAAAGGTTCTCTCAGTATGCAGTGTGTCGACTTTCTGGAACTTTTCCTAGGCCCATAACATTTAGTTACCTTTATACGCACTTCATCCAATGTGATTTTCATTTGGATTATGTTTGTTGGTATCTGTATCACACGAGCATATTTACAATTTCACACTACAGGCAATTAAAACATCAACTATGACGTATAATACCATACATCACTAAGTGACATCAAAATGCATGGATATTTTGAGTATTGATTCTTATTTACATACAACGATATCGTATTATCATCATCATTCGTACATAGATAGATTCTCTTTTAAAATATACAATAGTATAGAATCGATATCACTTTACTTTTCATACGTATAAACATATGTTACACTATTTTTTAACAATAATGTAAATTCCATCAGTTATATATACAAAACAAAGGTACATTTACACTGTGTGAACTATGGTACTATGATTTATAATATTTTGCTATGATACCATCTTAAGACACTAGTGTTCTGTTTCGACTTCCAAAACTCAAAACATGACACTCTGCATTGAAGATATGATACCGATACGTACATATTACATACACATATATACACCATTTATCTCTCTCTCCCAAACACACACACATATATATATATATATATATATATGGGATGTCTGGATTTGCCCCCAACAAAAATTTTGTTCCTACGCGCCTGTTCGAGGCTACCTTGTTAAGAAACAAATCTGCTCCCAAAAACAGAAACTACTCACTTCGGATAATAGACATTAACTATGTTTTATATGACGTAATAGTAACAGCGTAACGGACATCTTCGTTTTACGACAGACATTGACGATTTCTTTGTCTCTCTCCCGTGTTTCTGGAAAGTTGCATTATGCTCCAAGATTCGACAATATGTCGACAGTACAAAAGGCGAATTCCCCACTCTGCCGGTCTGTCTCTCTCTCTCTCTTTCTCCTTTCCGTCTGTAAGTGGTTTCTGTAAGGGTTCAGTAGTGAGTCAGAAATAGAAAAAAGAAAGATGAGCAAAAGACTCTTTCTATGTATCTCTCTAACATCCAGAAGAACAATATTTATATAGGCCTGTAAAACTGCAGACGTTAAGTCAACCTTCTCGACAGAGAAATGGAGAATCGACGCTGTCCATACGTCTTCTTCGTTCCCCACTTTACACAAAATTCAGCACATACACACACACATTTCTCTCTATCTATCTCTTTCTTACTTTCTCTTCTTTGTAATGATGCATTATTATTCAAGATCTTCTTAATAGTGCTTGCAGACGTGTTTACTTTCTCTTCCTTGGCTTTTCTCTCCCTCTTCCATGTTCTTTTCTTCTGTTAATCTTCTTACAGAATTCTTTGTTGTGCCAAGTTTTCTTCTACTTTTGCTTCGACAAAGTTTGATTAAGAAGATGTATTTAAAAGTTACACGAAACACTTAATGCTATCAATGCTTTTCTATGTCAGTTACACGTCGTTTGGAACAGCAGAAAACGTTTCTAACTGAAGTTTCTTTTAAAAGTTTTAAATTTCTATCTCACTATGTAAATAATGTTCATTTATCCATAAGTTTTGGATGGATGCACTGAGTCTCATTAAACTTTGTGACGTTTGTAGAGCAGCTTCCCATTGTGAATTTCGTTGCAGAATCTTTAAAATACACATTGTGAGATTGTCGATATATCCGAGATCAATTTATTAAAATTTGACCAAAGAATTATTTCATGGATGAGCCCAATGACAACGAACTTGTGGAAGATGCTTTTGAGAACCCATAGAATTAAAATGTGCACTGTTTCTTCACATGATTTAGCAGTGTAGAGTTATCAACTGTACGAACTCTCAGTAAAAGTGAGTATCCGAAATGTCACCCTGTATCCATCTCTGAACCTTGACGATCTCATTCATCAGGGTGATAATGGTAAAGCTGCTTCCATTCATTATACTTTTGTTCGGGATTATCTTCCTTTAGACTTTCTAGATCCCTCTACCAACTGCAAGGCAGAACTTATGATTTCGGTTCGGTTTGGGATATTTCCCCACTCACCATATCTGGTCGGTATTACTCTGTCTACCACCTGGTAAGACCAGTAAATCCAACCTCTTATACTAACAGATGGAAACTTTTCATTGCGATGTTTAAAACAAATACCAGACAGACTTTCTTAATTCAGTGGCTAAACACAATGAAAGTATACACAAATCTTCACACTCTTACCCCATATTCAACGAAATAAGCTCGTATCTGGTTTCCATGGTCGAAATGCAATTCAAAATCTCCTTTTTCCACTCACGTTTCGAATTAGAAATTTGATGTAATCAAAGCTTTCTCGTCATATACTCAGGCAAATTTGGAAGTAATTTACCTCACGAAATACCAAGACTCTTCTTTCTTATTCCAACAGTTCAACGAGATATTTTGCAACCTGATATCGAGACGGAATGAGAAGACGTTATGCTCTAGAGCAGAGGTTTTCAACGACCAGCTCGTAAAGCTATTGCACCAGCCCTCAGCAAATTAACACATTTAATTATTAAACACTTATTTTCTAGATTTCGACAGATCAAAATTGAGATTAAAGTCTATATTTCATTTTCAAAATAATTAAACCCTGAAGATGTACTGTAATCTTTGGAACGTCAAAGAAACCTTTAACTTCTTGGCATCTTATCGGTTCTTGAAAGTTTTTCCCTGGAGTTCGCCGATCCATTAGTATTAAAAGGATGTCTAGACTATATAACAAAAACAACGACCATGTGAATACTGGAAATAGCAGACGTTGTATCAATTTAAATCAGATATCACAATAGATTTTTTCTCTGCGAGGAAAAATTGTTAAGCTCAGAAATTTATTTGCAGCCTCCGGGAAATGTAACCTGCCTCGTTTCTATAAAGCACTACTCGCAAGCATTTCGATCAAAACGAACGCCAAGCTAATTATAAGGAAAGAAAGGTTCATGAATATTTAAACTATACAATGGATATTATACTTATACATTATCGTCATATCAGTTTTCAATACTCCGAATAACTTTTTCAATTTACGAACCTAGTTGACCACCTAGACTTCATAACAAAAGCAAACATGACGAGTTCACATGCAAGAAGGAACAGTAATACTGGAAACGATACAGAAACAGTGAAATAAATATTTGCTACCGAATGTAAAAAATTATTTTACATGCATTCCAAAATACTACTTGCTTAAACAAGGTTCGAATAAAGAATGAAATTAAAACAGCACGATAATTTTTAAAAAAGATGGTGTCATCAAAATCCACTTGCTTGCCTCCAGGAGACAGTGTCCCAGGTGCTATTAATTCTTATTACTATTTTTTTAGAGAAATTACTATTCCAAATTAATATTACATTTTCTGGCAGATTTTTGTATGCAAATGCATCAAACTTTGTCTTTGTATTGGAAACGAATAACCCAACCATGAGAACACGTCATTTACACAACTATCGAATCGTTTCACTTGGGCCAAGAAAATGTCTATACAGCGTGTTGTTAAACTACACCGACAAATTTCGGGAGCAGATTCCTCACATTGAAAGAAGAAGAAAAAATTTCATTTGAAGACGTTTCGAAACTTGCCTACTTTCAGAGACACAAGAGCTCAAAGTTAAGGTGGCATCTACACAAATGACGTCATATTGCAATAACTAATTACGTAAGCGGTCAGTTTAGCAAATCACATTCAAAGTAGTACCCACTACATCCATTTGAACAATGTCTGGGATTCGTAAATGCAGCATATGTACCAAATTCCGCCAGACCTCCGAAATTCTCGACAACACCCCACAACTTGAAATTTTTTTGCGGTGAAAAATTGATTGAAACCGTGCAAACTTACACCCTCCGAATTTTGAATTTACATCCCCCAAACTGGAAATTCTGTCGTAAACCCTGTGCACTATTAAACTACATTTACGGTAAACTAGAGAAAAGTACATACTAAGAAACTACTGCTACAAAATCTTGGAAGATTGTTGAGGCCTAAAGATAATTTTCTCTCTCTTTTACTCTGATAGCAATAAGAGTGAATTCCTTTGAAATTCGATATACCTTCTTTGGCGAAATCAATGTACAAATACAATTTAATTGGGTTTTCAAAATCATCCTTTACAGCATATCACAAAATACAGAAACGAATAAAAAAAAAGAGCTGATGACGTGCTTCTGGAAAGTTATTAACAATTAGCTCCTTCATATGTAGATGAAGAACGTACACGTACAAAGGTTTTCTGCATTTATCATGTAAGAGTCGTAGAGGCTGCAAAAGGGGTAAAGGGAGCTTTAGAGAACCTGGATTAAAGTATTGAGATGTTTCGTAATCTGCAAATATTGCAGTTCACTGTCGTGCTCCAATTTTAAAGTTGTTCCCGAAGAGGAAGGATGTGAAGTTCCTGTTGAGATGTAACTAAACGAATTCTTCTCAGTAGCATACGTAAAAAAGAAAACAGTTTTGATTTACACAGAAATAAAATAACGCTCAAAATTGTCTCGTATGTTCATTTCGTTTCTATGATTTTTGCAAGGTTATTATTTAAATATTATTAAATATAGTTAATATACAAGTTGTTTCATACCTACCTAAGCCGTTTAGAATTAGTGCTTCAGAAGGAAAGAAGCTACGTTGTCACACACAAAAAAATCAGTTTTACTGTTACAAAATAGTGTTGGTAGAACTGCAAGAACCTCTATCACCTCCTAGAAGAAAAAAAAAATAAATTCTTGGAGAGAATTTGGTATAGATTAATTTTTGAAATAACACATTTTGTTCTAAAATGCTTTTCACTAGAGATATTTATAAAACCTGTATTTGGCGACATTTGTCCAAGATGGCGGCAAAAGCAGGGGTGGTAGATGGGTCGAAAACTAACACCTTGTTAGAGACACTTTTCTGAAATTTGTTTCAGTTTTCGACCAGTCTTTTTCCTTATTGAACTCTTTGTTGACTGGTAGCCGAACTTGATGTTTCGAAAAACTGAAAGATGACGGGATTGTTGTGAAAAAATTATTAGATATAGCTGCGGTATTTTTCAGTCCATGGATCAAACTTGAAATTGTCCGAAAATTATTAAATATGTCAAAAAGTTCATTATTTAATCGTATACACAAAACCGGGTATTGATGTAGTACAATTGGACAGAATGTAATGATGTTCTTAAAAGATTTCGGACATTTACAATATTAAATCTCTTTTCTTTAAATCAACGTAACTCTAAGATCCCAGATTTACCGCTTCTGTCCATAAAGTTAATAAACGCATTCAATTATATAGAATCTGATAGATACGACAACCTAAATTTATAATCATATATCATTTTGGTTTGTCTCTGACATCTAGTGTTTTAAGTTTATAGTGCCATAAAACCACCTTTAAAATAGTAACGTTTCCTTGCGGCAAAAGTGTATGTTTTGCTAATTGTTTTTAGAGTTCATTTTCATATCATATTAAATATTCCTGAACTCCTTACAAAACAGTACAAATTTGACAGTACTTTTGCTTGGTAGTGACGAAATGCAGACAAATGTATAGACTCCGAAACGTTTCTAAACGGACATGTTAACTTCGGCAATTCACATAATTGTGCAGAAATACAGACTTTGTTAATTCAACGATATTTCTTCCCAATGTTTTGTAATGCCTAGTAAAGACACTGATGGTGTTTAAATTTAACATAAAAATTAGCTACCATTACTTTGGAAATATCATCGGTCATCTGACCAAGGAAAATATTTCGATTCTTTAACTTTTGATATAATTTCATCATTATTATAATGCACCTCCATTCCTATAGTCGGACCTTAGAATTGCATAAAGCAAACAGTGCTTAGGGCCAAGGCTGCAACTAATGGGAGCAAAAGGGGGCATGTGCCCCGGATAGCGGGCTCGGGGTCATCAAATTAAAATAAGGAGGTGGAGTTGTAGGCTTTGGCTCCTTCGTACGCGCGCCAAAATTGGAACATCCTCCCCTTGGCAAAAATACAAGCTGTGGACCTGATTAGGGGACATCTCGTACTTTCTACTAAAACAAACAATTTTCCTGTAAAATTTCCGCTTATGAGAAACCACTTATTCATCTGATCCTCGACGATATATTTTATTCAGTTAAAAGCAGGATTAAAACGCATTAACCGTCTGTAGACATCTTTGCGTCTGAGGGTAGAATTCCGACATGATTAGCCTGGTGTGACTGAGATGATATGTACTCGAGATGACCGGCAACTGTATTTGAACCCAGGATCTACCAAATCAGAAGCCAATGCTGTACCAACAGAGCTACGGCCGTTCGCTAGTTAAAAAAACAAGATTACAAATTTTATTGAAAAGTGAATTGAAGAGGGTTATTATTTAACTCCATAGCGGATATATTGCATAGAAGTAATGACAAGTTTATTTCACTGAGATAAGCGAGCGAACCTCTTTAGGATTGGCATATGTCGCTTTTGACACCTAAGATCCACAAAACTGTGGTTGAAAAATTTATCTTAATTAGTAATCACACCTCATGAGCATATATGTCTTTGATATAGAATTCGGAGATCACGTGTTAGAAATCGGCAATCGGTCATGGGTCCTTGAATATGGTTTTAGATTAGATTTGATCAGCTAACTCTTGAAAGTCTTATATAACCGCTATGTCCATCTTTTAAGAACTTTGAAAGCATGAACTCCGTAGGTGTCGTTGGAAATGTTTCGGCGGGACGAGTTCAAACCACCTTGCCTTCTCGGTCCAGACGGTAACGTTACTGACTTCGGATTGGTAATAAGGAGGAGTCCATTTTTCCGCTTAGTAACTACTAGGAACAATTGATAACGTTAAGCTCAGGAACTGCAAAGGCTACAGCTCACTTAGGGCGTTCAAATCAGTCAATTAATCTCTGCTGAAGCCTTGGTGGTAGCATAAAAGCGTAATCCCTAGACCGGAATCTGCTTCGCTTGTTTGCGTTTTAAACATGAGTCCATAGTTTTACGTTATAGAAATCTGAGAGGAAAAATGTCGAGCGCCATATTTCATAATTGACACCTAATAAACAAGTGAATGCTGCGCTTCTAGTAAGAATCAGTAACACTCCGAGGGTCCCTTCATAGGACCTAAAATCATTAACAGTTAATTCTACTACTTTTTTTTTAAAATAGGGCTGATTTCCTACGATGCTATGTAACCCACTATAACTTAACTGTTATACAAAGCAACATATGCACTTAGGATATTTATTTTTTTACACACTTGGCCAAAGCAGGAAAATAAGGTCCCTTATTGTTAGCAATAGCCTATGAAGGGACTTGAAAATGAATATAACAAACATGAAAGCAAATATTCTTTACAAGCTATGACATTTTATGAACTGTGGGCTTTCAGCAACAGGCTACGACATGTTCATGACAATTACAAAATTTGAATTTTTTAAATCTGTATTTATCTAGAATGCTAAAGCAGTATCCCCAGCTATGCATTTTTTTGTACTTTCAGATCCTTTCGTATGAATCTAAATATACTTCATACACGCATTTTAGAAATATTTTAATATTTTTAAATTTCATAAAACAAACCAAAAAGTGTTTTTTTTATGGCAAACTAACACAGCACTGTATTTTTTCTTTCTTTTTTTTTAAGTAAAAGGAATTTCTTTTATCGCATCTGCGTAGTGCTTTACAAAGAGTTTTTAAATTAAACGGATAGAATACGAGATTTAATTATGTATTCTTTGTTTAGCTTCTTTCAACCCCAAATATGCATTATTTTGCTTTTCCAGAGAAACAAAATTATCCCACGGATCTGGAAAAAGTCTTTATGTTCATCAGATTAACTAAGGTATTTTTAATTTTAATCTAATTCACAAAAGTATACGATTGTTTTTGTCAATAATTTAGAGGAAGAGTTTATTTGAAGAAATTCTGTGTGGGGGTGAAAGCAAAGTTCGTGGGCGGTAGTGAGTGGTTTTAAGGCTGAATCGCAGTGGGGTTTCCCGCCATCTTTCATTTTACTTCGATTATTCAAAATTCATTGCAGGTAAACAAAATTTAACTTTAACAGACCAAAGTTCGTTTCGTACTTCAATAA
>JAGDQP010072447.1:0-10510 GCA_022664845.1 Lepisma saccharinum | reverse complement strand
GAACAAATCTGTTTTCTGAAAATTGTATCGCGACATTATGTTATCATCTAGAACATCACTGAGAAGAGTTGAGGTGTAGGGGCTGTCATACCAGTGTAGTAACTTCAGTAAGTCTCTACCGCGGTCCTTCTATACCTATCTCGAGAGGTCTTTTTCAGTCGGATCCAGAATGCATGAGTCGGGAAAATTCCCAGTTGGGGGGATGGATAACTTGAATAAAAATCTTCAGAATTATATAAATTTCTAGAATTTCCCCATCCAAATCTGGGTGTTTATCATAAGCTTCATTATTATATTAATAATTAAGCTTGTATCCATTTTAATTTTTACATAAGAGAAATACGACACATATATCCATAAAATTGTTTAAATTCGATGTTCCTATTATAATGATTGCAATTTTGTAAATGAAAATTTATTTTTGAGAGAGAAATAGTGCGTCACCGTCCATAGACTCAGTAACATTCACAGACTCATCAACTTTTCCTGCGTAGACTCAAACATTCTTTAGTAGTCTGTGATATTGTATAATCTGTACCTTGAAATGAAGCTACGTGGTGTACTTCGCTCTGGTATTTTGTTGTTATCATTTGAAACAGAAATAAATTGGGGCAAAATATAAGTTCTGCGTAGCACTTCTAGAAACAGAAACAATGACGTTGCTTGTAACTATTGTAAGAAAGAATTGGTAATAAAGTGGTTAAGATTTCGAAAATTGTGGGATTTAAATTTTTGAATAACTCTCATGAGACCGTTTTATTTAAGGATAAGTGAAAGTATTGTAATTCTGATTTCTGTTTATACGCATTTCTCTATTTGATTATGCCTACAAAGGATTGGTTAGTTACTGAAGTTGCGCATATTGAAGAGTTTTCAATTTTTAACTAATCAGACGTCAGAAGCCGTTTATTTTAGGGGAGATCTCTTCTGTACTGGTTCAAAAGTGTTTCGAAATTTTGAATTTCTATTCATTTTCTAAAAAGATAAAAACTTACAGTTTGAATTATCCTGGTTTTACATAATTATCGCTAACAAACTGAGCTCCGTTTTGATGTTATACTATTGAACGTTTAGTAAACTAAGCCAAGTTACCCAACTCCATCTACAAATCTGCATGGGGAAGAATCAAGCGTTTAGCAAAGTGACTTTGAAAATATTTTTAGCTTAAAATGTTTGACTCAACTTGAACGACAAAGGGAAAGCAACTCTGAATTTTAATTAATTAATAATTGAAAACGTAGGTACATCTTAAGTACTGTACTTTAATTTCTGTTCCAAATTACTATTACGCGTATTGGTGAAATTGAGCAGTAAAAAAGCTGATTGTTTATGCATTTTATTGATGAATCAAAATATTTACACGGAAAAAATATAAACACCCATTTTTTTCCTGGAATTTTCCCCTAAAAATAAACACCCGGGGTTTCTATATGACTGTGCAGAACCGAAAGAGGGGAATGTGTGTTTCGTTGAAGCAAATTTATGTGACAAGAGGAAGTGTAACAATGTGTGATGCATTTATGGTATCTTTTTACATGCAGCTTAACGTCTGTCAACAGGAAGGAACAGGCGAGAATATAAGGAAGATATTATCAGGCATTCACCTGGCGATACTAAGGAATACCGTTGAAAACCTAAGTCAGGATTGCCTATCACTGGATCTTCCTGCCTGCCTGCCCAGGACTTTCTGAATGCTAAATCTATGCTCAGAAGACTAATATCGTGGTAAGTATATGACATCGATAGTGTAATTGCATTGGTGTAAAAATATTCCTGAGATGTAATTCAAATATTATATGTACGAAATGATATCAGGTTTGCTGAATAGTGATTGCATTCCTAATTTAGAGTATCAGAGCAGATCGCAAATCCATGCCTCCTCTCAAGCGGCCTCTCAAGGAAGGTTGAAGTCAGGAACGGCATCCGGTCTTAAAAGTTGTGCCAAAATCATGTATGCTGGATTTGTCGTCTAAGTGCGATAGGCAAGGAATATAAAGCAAACATCAAACACTAACAAAGGAACAGACTGACTGACAGAAAACTATAAATAAAAACAGAATAGATATTAAAGAGTGAAAAGTATGTGACTGGACCAGGGATCGAACCCGGGATCGATCCCCGGTCTAGTAACATACTTTTCACTCTTTAATATCAATTGTATCTGTATCTACAGAGGATTGATGTACAGAGAAATCGGAAGTTGCCTGCATTTCAACTTGGGGAAAAAAACAGAATACTTTCCCACTGGCGAAGTTTTGGTCTTGCGAGGTATGTCATCTCCGAAGCATATCGCAACACCTATCTGAACATACTCTCACAGTAATCTATGATAGTAATTTTTGCGGATAGACGAAAGAAGTGATAACTAGTTCACCACGATTGTTTGTAACAGTAATTTTTATAGGGTATTTTTAACAAAATTGTTGGTACAGATATGTCCGTCATATGGCAATACACTACGGAGAAGTTTTTTATCATCTCAAAAAGATCCATCAGAATATACAATTTACATCAGAGACTGAAAAATATTGTGAACTATCATTCTTAGATATTTTAATTTACAAGAGCACCACAGGAAGACGTGGAATTAAAACTAACTTCCGGGGAAAACCAAAAGCAAACAGCGAACTCTCAAAGTTGAACTCATATATAAGATTCCGGGCGTGTACAAAATAAATTGTAACTGTGGGAAATCGCTTATTGGTCGGAACAGGAAGAACTATTGAAATTAAATTTAAAGAACATCAGCTACATTATAATAAGGGGACTGTCGAGAAATCAGCTGTAGCAGAAAATTGGTACGTACACTTTTATTTCAAGGATACCGAGGTGTTACACAAAAGCGGTGATTATTTAGAAAGAATTATAAAAGAATTCATCGATACAGAACTTCAACAAAGATGAGTTATGGGTCTAAATTAAATTAAATCTGCACATCAACAATGCAATTTTCAAAATCTAATCATGACATGTCTATAAGGATGTCTACGGATATGTTGACAACATGATTGTAAGATTTAATAAAAAATAAAAGGTACATGAAATAAAATCCGAGTAAAATACGGTAGTTAATTATGGAGAATCGTCATGAAGGCTTAAAGTGTCATATTGTTGGTATTGTCTTAATTTCAACAAAATAGCCCGAATAGGTAATATTCAGTATTGTTAAAATTGACCAACACCAAAGAAAATGGAAGCTCGTTAATATTAAAATAATGAAAAACTTTTCACGAAAGTTATCAATGATTGTGTGATTAGTGTTGAGATAGAAAACGCCAAAATTAATATTCGCTTGTAGTAAAAAAAAAAAAATTCGTCCGGTCCTATCAACAGCATCAGAAAACTTAAAGAAGGAGGATAAGTTTATCAGGTGAAATGAGGACACTGCGCAGGACATTAAAAAAACAAGACATTTGTTAATAATATGAACCCTTTCGAATCACGCAGGACAAGCCCTTAAAAAAAGTACTACCCTGCGAAAATTAGTACGTCTGATCACCCTATATTAAATAAGGTAGTTAATCGCTCGACTATCATAATTTTATGCAATGTTCTGCCCTCAGAATATTACTACAAACAGAGAAAATGAATAATGTTTACCATGAATACTAAAATAAAATATTCTTGGGACCCCTTACCACTAGCAAAAAATAAATATTATTTCCTTGAAGCATTATGGTTAGTTTTCTTTCAGTCTTCTTTATTCCTTAGGGTAACACGTATCAAATTTATTGAAAGTTTTTTTTCCCTTTAACAAACTTTCCCACAAGTTTCTATAAAACGTACTGTGGAATTGAGAACAGACCGTAAATGCCTGAAGCCAACTACTACAAATGACACAAGAAAGATTCACCTCGAACCCTATCCAGCGAGTTCTGATCTAATTAGGACTGTCCAGGGGTGGATTTCTGCCCTGGCCCGGCCGGGCCAAAAGTTTCCAGACACCTGGCCGGACAAAGCAAAATCCCGTTTCGACTCATGGTACTGCGCAGTTTCATACTCGTTCGAAGAAAAGGGTCAGAAAAAAAAATGAAACTGAAATCCACCCCTCAGTATAAGACAAACGTAAATGCTTCCTCTCATTATTTTAGGTACACTTTACATATCTGAACTGATTCTACACTCATATTTATTTTCGAATGATCTTTTCAGAACCCCTATCTCAAATAAATAAACGTAGGTGACAAATGTCTTCAAATCTGGGAACAACCTAGCAAAACTATATGTTTTTCCATTCCTATTCGAGATTCTCGAACTAAATCCAAGATGGCTGATTTCAAGATGGAGACCATGATGCTCATACTCCTAATAGGCGCAGCCCGTCGTGTATGGTAATTACGCAAATGTTTGGTCAGGAGATCATTACCAAGAACAAAAATAGACAATTTTGAAATCCAAGATGGCGGTAAAGCGAAATGTCACAATTGTTAAAAATCATCGTGAGATTTTAAATGGGGGGGCTTGAAAAAGCCCTCAGTAAATTACCGAGGCCAAAAATATACAATTTTGAAATCCAAGATGGCGGCAGCGTGAATCATAATTATTAAAAATCATCAGAATTTCGTGACATTTTATATGTAGGGGCTTGAAGCAGCCCTGAGTCCATTAACGAGGCCAAAAATATACAATTTTAAAATCCAATATGGCGGCAGCCCGTAATAACATAATTGTTAAATATAATCAGAATTATGTAAAATTTCATATCTGGGAATTTAAAGCGATGCTGAGTTCAATTCGGAAGCTAAATTTTCGAACCATAAAGTCCAAGGTGGCGCTAGTGCGTAATCCCATAATTTTTAAAATAAGCAGATCTCGCGAAAATTCATGTGCGGGGGTTGAAGGTGTCCTGACTTCATTTTCTAATCTAAACATACAATTTTGAAATGCAAGATGGTACCAGCGCGTAATGTCTTAGCTGTTAAAATCATCAGAATTCCGTGAAATTTCATATGTGGGTTTTGAAAGGGTGCTGAATTCAATTCCGAAGCTAAAATTATTGAACTTTGAACTCCAAGATGGTTACAGCGCGAAATGTCATAATTGTTAAAAATCATAAGAGTTTCGTGAAATTTTATAAGTGGGGTTTCGAATAGGCCCTGATTTCATTTCCGAAGCCAAAAATATATAATTTTGAAATGCAAGATTGTGGAAGCCCGAGATATCATAATTGCTATATATCATCAGAGTTTCGTGAAATTTCATGTGTGGGGTTTGAAGGGATCCAGAGTTCAATTCCGAAGCTCAAATTGTTGAATATTGAAATCCAAGATGGCGCCAGCGCATAATATAAGAATTATAAAAAATCGTCAGAATTTCCTGAAATTTCATATGTGGGGTTGAAGGAATGCTGAGTACATTCAGAAGCTAAAATTTGGAAATTTCAAGTCTCATTCAATTGGCACTAGCGTCTAGAGGTGTGCAGTGATCGGATTTCGAGCGCTAGAAACACAAAAATAAATTTCGAGCGAGCGCAATGTGATCGAACAAAATCTGGTAGAAACAGATTTGTTCGAACATTTTTGCTCGAAATCTTGGATTCAAGCGCTCGAAAGTCCTGAAATTTCCTCTTCCACTCCGTTTTACTTGGTAAAGGACGCAATGCACAATGTTGCCAACTGTGATGCTATTATTCTGCTCATAGCATAATTTCAACTTTAAAGCTTTGATACAACAGATAACTAATTAAGTTCTAAGAAAAACTTTTATCATAATTCCAAAGGTAGTTAAAGGCTAACATTCCTGGGAGCTCCAAAGGACGCTGATTTCGAGCTTAAATAAGTGGAAATTGCAATCCAAAACGGCGACAGCGCGAAACATCATTGTAAAAGATAACTTATTTTCGTGAAATTTCATGTGTGGGGTGATTGAAGGGATGTTGAGTTAAATTCTGAAGCTACAATTATTGAACCTTTAAATCCAAGATGGCGCCAGCGTGAAATGTCATAATTTTATTATTATTATTAAGTTTCAGATACAGCTGTAGTTGCCATTTTACACAGACACTAAATAACATTGCAACAAACTAAATAACATTACTACAAACTAAATGACATGAAATTAAATTTTGAACAACACATAACACAGCAACAATAACATGACGATTGCAATACACAAAGGAATAACTCAGATATTTGTATTTAGCGCTCGATGGAAAGTGATTTTAGATCCGAAAATATCGATACTTGAATCGAGATTATTATACATAATTACTAGTCTGTGGAATAAGGAGCGCTGCAGTATACTTAACCTAGGCGTGATACAATGAAGGAGGCTATTATTTCTGGTTATTCGCAAGGGAACACGGAAGTAAAATTTAGATATCAACTCTCCAGTTCTAAGATTCCCGTTAAGTATCTTGTATAAGTACATCAAATCTGCCAGCTTGCGACGAGAAGGGAACGTGAAGACCAAGAACGGATAATAACTCGGGTTTGCTTAAGCTACGTACTAATGGTATTCTTCTTTTGACTATAGCAAGAAAAAAGTTCAGAACAGCACAAATATGAGATAGATTAGAAATACTAGCCATGTTCCAAATTGGGGAGCAATATTCAATTTTAGGAAAGATGAAGGTTTTGTAGAACATACTCAATGAATGAAGGTCCTTAATTTATTTATACCTATAGAGAAGACCAAGTAAGCGCATAGAACTGTTAGTTATAGAAGTCACATGATCAGTAAACAGAAGTTTATCGTGAAATACCACTCTAAGGTCCTTTTGAGAAGAAACTTTAGCAAATATTACTATCTTCAATAATATAGGCAGATGGGATTTGATTCCTCTTTAAAGAAATAGTACGAAAAGAAGATTTTGAGGGATTTATTTTCAAGTTCCACGTATTACACCAGTCCAAGAGGTCAGAGATGGAATTTTGGAGATCAGCAACATCCTGTAATGATCTGATTTCTCGAAATAATCTACAGTCGTCAGCAAAAAGAAGAATTTTGGTTTTTGATGACGAGAGATAAGATAGGAGGTCGTCCATATATAGGAGGAAAAGGAGAGGGCCCAAAACACTGCCTTGAGCTACACCAGAGAGAACGGGAACAAAATTAGATGATCCAGAAAGAACAACACGTTGTTCAGGGCCAGTGAGATGGTCCCGCAATAATGAAAGGAAGTTACCATGGTTATTGAATCGGTGAATTAATGTATGAAGAAGAATATTACAATCAATTCTATCGAAAGCTTTACTAAGATCTAGATAGATGACATCAAGCTGTATGTTATTGGACAGGGATTGGGTAGCATCAGAGAGTAATAAGGACAGGTTGGTAAGAGCAGAACTACCAGGAAGAAAGCCATGTTGAGCAGAGTCTAGATAAGGTGAGACAAAATTATAAAGTCTATCTTTGATGATTCTTTCACACACCACAGACAAAATAGATAAAAGAGATATGGGTCTGTATGAAGAGACATGGGTCTTATCTCCAGATTTCAGAATGGGTATAATATGAGCCTGTTTCCAAGAAGAAGGAAATACACCTTCGGCAAAAGACCTATTTAAAAGACGAGGAAAAGGGTAAGCCAATGATTCAGCAGCATTACGTAAAAAAATAGCACTAATGTTATCAGAGCCGGGAGAACGATTTAGAGGTAAAGAAGAAAGCAGATATCTTACCTCTTCAGATGATGTAATTAATGAAGACAGTGAATGCGAACAGATCGGTTGAAGCTGAGGAGGCGGCAAAGGAGGAGAGTGGACAAAGAAATTGTTAGCGAAGTATTCATTCAATAGATGTACACTCTTTTCACCAGCAGCTGTAGCCGAATCATAAATTAACTCTGTCTGAACACGTGACTGACACCTTTGAGAGACCAAAATCTCTTAGGATTGGTATATATTTCAGAAGTTACCTCGTGAATATAATTTTGATACTTTGCGCTAAGCAATTTCTTGGAGTAGCGCCTGATCTGGGATAAATAGTTATAAGTATGTGCATTAGAATGTTGCTTCCAAAGCTCCCATGCAAGTTTTTTTATTTCTCAAAACAGACCGTGCTTCTTCATCAAACCAGGGAGGATATTTAGAGTATCGAGATTTCTTTTGGGGGACAAAGTCTTTACATGTAGCATGAATTACATCCGTAAACAAATCAATCGCTTCATTTACAGTTAAGTTTTCGAGTATACACCATGGGAAAAGAGAAAGAGCGCGGTTAATATCATTCCAACGAGCTTTTCTCCAAAGATGAATATGCTGCCCTGGAGTGAGGAGGAGCTTTCAACATTGTTTTCTAAAATATTAATGGATAGTTCCACCTCCATACTCTCGTGATCAGATGAAATTAAATTTAGAGATGGAGTGATAGTATATTTATCACATGTGGATAATACATAGTCCAAAATTATATTGCCCCTTCTATTGTGCATATTGTGTTGTAAAAGTCCAAGACCATGTATAAAATTTTCCATGAACCAAGCTTCATTACTGTCAGTGGGAACCCCAATTTTTATACTTGACCACGCTATGTGCCTATTAAAATCTCCGAACAATAACACATCACAGTCTGAAAGTGGAGCTATTGTTGAATCTCTGCATGCCATTAACAGTACCCTGGGACTATTTTTATGTGGACGGTAGAAAAGACCAATTAGTAATTTTTTTGCTTGCATTAAGACGCACTTCAGTCCAAACAATTTCACAGTCTTTTTTCAGATCTTCTCTAGTTTTACTAGGCCACTTAGAGTTAATACACACTGCCACACCACCTGCTCGGTTTCCACGATCACTTCTATATATATTGAAATGCTGGAAAAAAGGTATTTCTGCACTAGATATATTTTCATTTAACCAAGTCTCGCTAAAAATAACACAGTCGTAGAGTAGAAACTCTGGTAAATGAATTGCACAATCTAATAATTTGTTGTTTACAGATTGAATATTTTGGTAATAACAGTCAAGAATTAATTTATAACTACGCTGATTGTGAACTGGACCGGGATTTAAATTCACGTCTCCACACAGTAACATCATAAATAAGAGTTTATGCAAGTTTAAGTTCTTCTTCACATTTTTACCCTGTACTTCGCATTTTGATAGATTCGTGTTAAGAGCTAGATTGGAAGCATAAATACCTAGTATGGTTGTAATTGGGCAGAAGACAAAATTCCTATCGCTGTATAATTGTTCATCATCGGAGCTAATGTCCAATGCCAGAATTTCGCTGCGTAAGAGACCGTTCAAGCACAATATGAGAAGTAATATTGCTAAACGAAGAATGCACCTTTTAAGAACTTCTGTTCTGTTAATCTTGTTTCTCTTCATCTTGGGTGAGAAAAAAACACTAGCCGAGAAGATAAACTTTACCAACTTCTCCATAAATGATCATGACAGGCATGTTTGAGTTTGACATATTAGCGATACAATCAGTTTTATCTAACTAATTTATTTGCATACACTGCTCGATAGATTAATCAATTTGAGCGAACGCGTCGACGTGGGAGTTATCAACCCTGCCTGGACTAATAGTGTGAACACCTACGCACTACTGCATTTGGTTTCTCAAACATGGCCTTGAACAAACTGGAAAATTCACTATGTACTTCGAAAATTAGTTTTGTTGTGCTAGAAGATATTATAGTTATTATTATTATTTGCAGAGTAATGTTACACTGCAGACTACAGTTTAAGTGCCTATCGCCGCACTAAAACTAAGATATTATAAACATAGCATAGGGATAAAAATTCATCCACAAAAGGTAATTGTCATTCGGAAACAAAAGAACTTGTTAGCCTTTTAACACCAGCTATTACGCCAAACACAAAGGAGATATTAAAAGTCATATCCACAACACAGTATCACACGAAATTGTCCAATATCACAAACAATAGGTCATTCGATACACAACAAATGATAGCCGGCTCTTCACTACGACGCCATCTTGCTAATTGTTAAGTATCATTAAAGATTTTTTTAATTTTATATGTAGGGGCTTGAAGGAGCCCTAAGTCCATTTCCGAGGCCAGAAAATAAAATTTTGAAATCCATAATTCCGAAATATCATAATTGCTAAACTCATCAGTTTTTCGTTAAATTTAATATGTGGGACTTTGAAGCGGTGCTGAATTCAATTCCGAAACTAAAATTGTTGAATTTTGCGAAATGTCAAAATTGTTAAAAATCATATATTCGTTCGATTTCGTTGTCAATGAGAAACCGAAAATGGCGGCAGTTTGGAATGTGATAAAAAGTTCAAAATTATCAGATTTCTGTTAAATTCCATATGTGGGTGTTCCGAAGAACGCTGATTATGAATCCGAGCCTAAAAATGTTATATTTTTAATCCAATATGGCTTCAGCGCAATTATGATAATTGTTAAAATATTTTGCTTTTACCTTAAATTTTATATCCGGGGTTTTCAAGGGGCTCTGAGTTCGATTCCTGTTTCAAAAATGTTGAAATTTGAAATCCAAGAGGGCGACAACCCGAAAAGTAATAAATTCTAAAAAATTATCAGATTTTGTAAAATTTCATAAGTGGGTGTTCCGAAAGACGCTGATTACG
>JAGDQP010072444.1:0-10510 GCA_022664845.1 Lepisma saccharinum | reverse complement strand
TTTTTTCTTTTCCCAAAGACAAAGATAGCCCGGATGTAAATCCATTATGAACGGTCGTTGACCCTGTAGATAGTTCTTCCTGCCAATCACCAGGTGCCACTACTTGCAATTATCGCTCTTAGTTCAAACTATTGTCGCTTATGCAAGCTGGCAATCCTATACTCCCTAATCCTTGATATTTTATTTACAACTCGTTACTTCCAAAATTTTCATCTGTTCATATCATGTGACTAAAGGGAAGTATATGACAGTTTTGTTTACACTTACGCACGGTTGTCAGGCGGTTCAGAGTCGCTCTTGAGGGTTGTTTCATTTGTTCCAAGAGGAATATTTGGAACGATTTTCTAATGTTCCAAATGACACGCAAGTAGATCAATAAAATATTCTGTTAAAGTCAGAAACACAAGTCGCAATGTTGGCGTGTTTCTAGTCAATATTTCCACGATTCAATACTCTTTGCATGTTTACACGTGGACATGTTATTATATTCTAACGCGATCTCCATGTTAGGCTGGGTTTGTACCACACCGAATCTTGTCCTTTGCATTACATTGACAAATAAGTTAATAACATGCGTTTGTTTCGCATTATACGTTTAACAAATCACTCTTGAGACACGTTTACACAATTAGAAACTCATCGAAATCTATTTAGATATTTCAGGAATAAATCTTCACTTCCAAATGGTTTGAACCAGTGCATGTAATGTTTAATGTTACATTTCAACTTGTCGTAATGTCGACGACGTAAGCATATAGGTTAGGTTAGGTTATGTTTACCATAACTCAATGCCATTCCCATTTTAGGTAATCTCTCTGTACAATACCCTACATTATAGGTTCTTCTAAGGTGTTCTAAACTGTAGAGTCATATGGCAAATTTCAAAATTATGTTTCACTGAAAACCCAGTTACATCAATCATCCATCATTGGACGTACGGTAGCTTAATAAAATATGCAGAATCTTCATTTCTTACTAACTTGAGAAAAATATAGTACTCCCGTACTTAAAATACAAGAGTATATTCTGATTAGGCTTTCTATTAAAATATAATTTATAAAACTTCTGTGAATTTTAATTTTCTTTCTTTCTTTTCTTCTTTACACTAGTATTCTATTGATACAAGAAAATCTTGAAAAAATAAAGTGAGCAAGTGTTTCATTACTTATCGCAATCCGAAGATGATGAATTTGTTCTTGATTGTGTCATCAATCTGTTTCCTTGTCGAAACCTCAAATTGTTTGGAACCACCGAACTACCTACTGGAAGATGGATGCCCTACAGATTGCATCTGCTCGACTGTCAATGGACAAGCAGCGATCAATTGTGCATCAGTGGGATTTACAAGTGTTCCAGAACAATTGAATCCTGGAGCTGAAATACTCGACTTGAGAGAAAACAGAATTCGACAGTTGAATCCGTGGGCATTTGGAATTTGGAGTCTGCCAAACTTGCGAAAGCTACATTTACAAGAAAATCGTTTGTATGATATACATCGAGATGCATTTTCTGGTCTCAAAAATCTTACGTACTTGGATTTGGCAGGAAATAAACTTGTTCATATTCATGTTGGCACATTTTCACACCTGCCAAACTTGGTATTTCTGAATCTATCTTACAACTTCCTACACACGTTGTCATCTCTGAATTCCTTGTCTCTTCGCACTCTGGTAATGACTCATTGTAAAATCTCAACCCTGAAATCAGATTCCCTGGAACACATTCCACGTTTGGAAAATTTGGATTTATCATGGAATCCTTTAGAAGAAGTCCAACCTCCTACTTCCTATTTATTGAAGATCTTGAATATTAGTTATTGTTTGGTGAAGGAAATTCCAGAACAGTTTATGACTAACCTTGAGAATTTAGAAGTTTTCAACGTAACATTCAATCCCCTCCAGAAACTCGTCATCCGCGACTCAGCAACTTTGAAGACAATAGATGTGAGCCAGTGCAGTTTGCAAAATTTATCAACGATCATCTTTGCCAATCTTCCAAAGCTGAAGAACCTGAAAGTGTCATGGCGTCGAGAACCTCAGGATATGGACTATTTTTATTTTCATCTTATCGACAGAGATCACTACGAGCTGAGATATGAAGCGGAGATTCAAAATTTCGTCATCGAAACAGCAGCCAGAGACCTCTCAGAAAACGGCAATATGATTATACCACCTGAGCATGCGATTCTCATATTTCTTAGCTTTGCTATATCTGTCGCTGTTATAATGGTAATACGTAAGAGAGATGGAAAGAAACAAAAGGAAATAGTGACCAAAATTCAACATCAAAGTCCAAAAAAAAGTATGGAGAAAATTCTGGAACCAATACCATCCTCTGATGAAGATTCCGTGATGATCAAAGAAGAATGTCCCTCGGTGACCTTTGCCGAATATGTGTCCAGTACGCCATCAGGTATGAGACTACGAAATGTGGAAAGTGAGGTTCAAGAGTTTTGCAATTCTGCTGCAAACATCACAGGCAAAAAGCAGTTATCGTCTGGTGATAACTAAAAAATTCGCATTTCCGCAACAGCTTATAATAATTATGAGAATATATACAGTATATGTGTGATAATATTTAAATCAGTGTTTGTTATGTGTGTAATTGTCATTTCGGTTATATTATTAATAAAATTCAGAAAGTAACAATAAAATATAAACACAAAATGAACGTGAATATGTATTTCTTTGGTACTAGTAAAGTTTGATTCAGACCTAAATTTAGAAGGATTTTCTGTAGAATATAAGATTTATATTGTTGCATCAGATACTAATTGGCTAGGTAGATAACTGAAGAGTGGAAATACCAAACGTTTTAAGTGCCATCATTTGAAAAAGAACAAAACCAACACATTCTTGTCCATAATTATGTTCGATGTGCCCACCCCCATGTCTCTATCCTTGTTCCAGGTACCAAATCAATCAGGAAGAGGTGAAAACAATCACTACCAGGGTTCACTGATGTTCTCAAAAGAGGAAAATCTCTGGCTGATATACAATATTTTTTACTGCATCTAAAAGATTGGTGATTGGTGCCATCTTGTACGTCTTATATCTTGTTGTTTTATTCATTGGAAATCTAGAAATTAATTTAATAAATACTTGAATAGTGTTAAACACTTGTTTAGTTCTTTCTGTTATGTGAAAATTATGTAATCATCAGAAGTGCCTGTTGAAAGAAGTTAATGGAAAAAAATGACGCATTTTTTAAAGTTCCAACATTCAATAAAATAATTATACACTCCTGATTTAGTTAATACAATACACTTCCCCTCTAAATACTAGTCTGACGTATTTATTAATAGTTGAAAGCACATTGTAGGATAATAAATTAATTACTAACAGCCCCATATCATAAATAACATTTTATAAATAACTAAAAATACATTATTTTACAGAGTTAATATAGAAACGCTATGCCATTAATAAGATGATGCTTATGTCTACTAGTTAAATATATTTTAACAAATAAAGGGACAAAATATAGTTACACCATTTTTCCGCCATACAAATTATGTATTGATAAGTAGGACACTGTAGCGTAACATGGCATAAGCCACAGATACCTAAAGGGCATATATTCAATTCAATGTAGTGTAGCCATAGAGTTAGGAATAGAGTAAATAGCGTGAAGCAGTATTCTTGACGAGGGGAGTGAAACAAATAGACGGAAGGGCCGAAGCACTTCCACCACATTGACTGGCCATATATTTAGAGGCCCTCTATTCCGAGCATTGCCTTCTCATTCTTTCTTATGGGAAGAGAAACTTATTGATGAGAAGCGCGCATGTCAGATGACCCCCCCCCCCCCCCCCCAATAGCTATCGTTGTTCGAAAGAACAGCTGTCTCGCAGAGAATTGACAATTGTAAAATGATTTAAAATTTCTCAGATGTGTTGTGCCGTACATTCTGCGTTTTAAAAGGGTAACCGAATGACCCACAGTACTCGATATAGAGGGATTCTAATACGACCACGCCATAGGGTTGCCATTGAACCGTAAATTTGTCTTCATGTGACGTGATGAAAGTAGCACTCTATCCTATTTCTAACTCTATGAGTGTAACACTTGGTGAGTAGCATACAGTAGTTACTTGTAGACTTGGAGGAATTAAGAAGGAGATGCCCATTCCTACCCCTGCTTCGAAAACAAATTGAAGCCGAAAATGGCCGCCGCAACGATTTGTATGTATCGCAGTCCGCCATATTGCGTTTGGAATAAAATTGAAGTACTGTATTCACAGACATGTAAATAATCAGTTCATGTTTTATGTGAATTTTAACGTTGTTACGAGTTGTGTTGCATTTGGATGTACAAAGGTGTACAACAAGAAGTCTCCGAATATCACGTTTCACAGATAAGTAAAAGAGAAAAACTATCCAAATATACAATTTTTATACAAATTGATAGCAGGAAAAAGTTAAAAGTTTTTTTCTGCACTTTTAATTATGTCGTTTATTGTGCTAATTCGAGAATTTAAAGAGAAGAATTACTGTTTTGATTTTTCTCTCATAGCTTTTCATTAATTACAAGAAAACTGACTGAAAAAAATGTCAGTAGTAGTAATTATATTTCATTAGATTTTTTTTTAATTTGGGGGAAATCCTATTATTTTTCGTTCTGCAGATTTGGATGTTCACTCTGGAAGATATGTATGCTCTTCTCTCTATGGAGAGCGATACAATATTTTATAAGCATGGACAAACACATCTATGTATGTGTTTGCATATTTAATCACTAGACCAAACCTTCACGCATGAATCAAAGTTAATTTACAATTCAGTAATGTGTCATATATAGACTTGCACGTCATATGCCAGGTATGTGAGAGACAAAATTATAACAAATCTTTTCGAAATGAACGAAGCTTTTAGAAGGCTATTCCTTCTAGCACGTCTCGACAAAAGCAGATGGAAATTCATGTATAGACACAAAATAATGCCGAGTGAGCGAAGGTGGGTTAATTAAGGTCAGGTTATATGTCATCCATTGCATCTTACCATCGCCATGTCGGACACATTCTAATTCCCGCCAACGAGCCGCTGTAGCTCAGTGGTAGGGCGTTATCGTAGCATTCGGGAGGTCGTGGGTTCAATCCCAGCGGCCGACCACCCTGACATGGGGTTTTCCAGGGTTCTTCCTCAGTCATATCAGACAAATGCCGCTATGGCACCTTCAACTTAAGCCCTGGCTGATACATTCCAGCATTCTTGCCCCTCCCCTATACCAGCCTGAGCCTTCGGTGCCTAAAGGCCATAAATAAAATTCAAGTATCTAATTCTCGCCCTTCTGCTACTGCAAATAGTTCCCTCTTCACCGACATTTCTGTTTTATTCTTCATTAATTCCAGACGATAACGCTTAAATTTTTCAATATTAACGAATTCCAAAAACCTTTATCTTATAATTTCTCCAGGAAATTTGACCTTTTAGTTCACCCCTCTACGGAACTTAACCCGGAATTAATAACAAATTTATGTAAGTTACAGTGTAATCAATTTCTTCTGCTTGAGAATTTTTTAATTATATATACTAAGCTTAACCTAGGTATAAAAGCGTATTGCAGGTAATAAATGACGGAAAATTTAATGACTTGGAAGGCCTCTGGACAAGATGGACCAATGGTGGTTTGTCCTTACCTTCCTCTGGATGAGAAGTAGAGAAGTAATAGGAATATCAACGCCCTGGGAGGATTTTGAACCCATAAAGCTCGATCTGTCGCATTCGCAGAAGAAACACTTAATGATTACAACTACCCAGGTGGGCATAGTGATTCCAGGGGAATGGATCTATCAATTTATTTGGCGTAATAATATCGATAAAATGCCACATTTAATTTAGACGGGTTTTTGAATTTTATTTATTTATGGTCTTTAGGTAATTTTCACTCAGGCCGAATAAAGGTAACGGAGAGGAAACTACAATCCGGCATTTGCATGGTGTAACAAAAAGTCCTGAATGAGCAGAGTGGACGGCCGTTGGCATCGTTCCCAGAACATTCCGATTGCTAAATCAACGCTCAGCAATCTAAATAACTTAGCTACTGCTAAATAACTTAGCTACGGTGGTTTGGTGTTGGATGCTTTGTTTATGTGGGTGATATTGTGATTTTTTTTTAGTACGTGTTTAATATTACTTCCTTGTCTTTTCATCAATATTTACTAATTTTAATGTCATTTACATAAAGTATATAAAAAGATCGTGTGTTATCATTTTTTTTGCGAGGATCTTTTAATCTTGGTAATTAACAGTCTTACACAGTTAACGGCTACAAATATCGATACTTTTTATTGTACTGTACAGTGTTTATTCTACTAGATTTTTTCCATTCACGCGCACGTGGAATTAATTTAAACGTCCTCTAATAAACAAATGTAAGTGTAATAACATATTTAGAATTTCATGTAAATATTATCTGTATGATCTACATAAAACAATAGGGATTTTGTGATTTTCTTCCAAACGCAATATGGCGGCTAGCCGCACTGAAAGATTGACTAGTGGCCATTTTTAGCTTCACAATTTGGCAGCCTGGGTGTCTCCTATTCTCATTCCTCCATGCTTGTAGATTTATCAACGTTTTTTTTATATTACATGGTTGCCTCACATATGACGTCATTGACTTAAGCACCGGTATTAGAATTAGAGGATAGACCAAAATTAAACTTTATTCGAAAGTACTAACGGCAGTCCTCCATCTTGGTGTGGCCAGTGTGAGTGGTTTTTGCATACAATTTAAATATTAATATGCAAATTTGGTTAAACACAAACTCAAAAAGAGAAGAGTAAAAGCTCAGTTTTACAAACTTATCACTTTTCTAAATTCTGGCTGCGCAGATGGCAGAGTACCACTGTTATGTTCGCATTCAGTTTTTTTCTTTTTTTCAATTTTGGCCTATCTACTTCTAATATCCTTGGTTAAGTTAATGACGTCACTTGTGAGCCAACTTACCAGATAGTTCTATAAACCTTTGAACATTCTCAAAACACAATGCTAAGAATATCTCACAAATTGTAAACGAACAGTTAAAATTATAGAAAAAAAATCTTAAGTTAATGGAATGACAAAATTTGATGCGATGGTTTGTAGAATTTCATCTCAAACCCGTTCATACCTTTCTGTTGTTTCTGGTTATGCTACAGAGAAGTTTTTGTAAAATTATTTTGTTTTCACAATCACAGATACTACATTGTTAGATATTGTATACAAATTATTTTCATCTAAAGAAACTTCTTTCCATTTAATTAAATATTATTGATTGTTTATATGAATTTCAGTGTTGTAACTCTTCCTGTAAAGTTCTTATCTTCTTGGCCATAATGGCATATTACCAGAATCAACTCTTCTTGCGCTAACGGAATCGCGAAACCTCTTTTCGGACTATCACTCTATTGAAATAAGAACATTAACGTATTTCATTAGTCAACACACAATCGAAAAAAAATAGCATGCATAGATTATCTAAATAATTACTGATTTTTAATTTTTTTTTTACATAAAAATGAAATCTCCAGAAAACGATAATAATAATAATAATAAGAAAAAAACGATTCCTTCAAACGCTGATATTTTGGTATTGGTTAGCAAATCGGATTATGCTTCCCTCCAAAATTTTAAATAAATAAAGGTCTGTTGTTGAAATGAAAGTTACAAAACCGGTTCTGAAATACGATGATAATGAATCTGTAATCTGTTGATAACCCTAACAGTAAAATAGCAGTTACAGGTAATAAATAAATTTGACAATAAACAGGAAAATATTCCCTAAAAACAAATTTGGGTAGCTCCTTCGTAGGAGCTGTATAAAAGTTATTAAAGCTAGAGAAACAAGGCAAGAACACACAGACATTTAATAGAAGTTACAACCAAGGGCAGTGACGGCGCCAGCGTAATGAGATTAATACGTAGTTTCATGTACAAAACTACAAATCGCCGTACATTAATTGTATAATTTTGGAAAATTTTTACATGTTTATTTTCCAACAGAGTTCAACGTGAAAAATGTCTCCATATTCTTTACCTAAAGCTGGAACAAATCACCTTAGATTGTCGATAAGGAATAACTACAAAGAAAAGAACATTAGTTCCTTAGTTCTATATGACAACTTTCTGAATCTGTTGTGCTTATGGACAAATCAGAATTTGTAAGGAATTTTGTATGGTGAACATACGGTGATATATCTCCCCTGTACACTGCAGGAGGAGTTCTAAAGTTTATGTTAGGAGTAATTCTACATTTCTTGATTTTGAAGAAAACTTTTCTCGCATCAGGGGTGAGAAGTACTCGAGTATGTTCTTCAAAGTCTCCGTCTCGAGGTATTCTATTTCGTCGCTGTCTATCGTGCCAACTTATTACAAGATATGCAGAGAGGAGGATGAAGAAAAGTGTTAGTGCTGTTAGTACGCCACCTACAATTGGCCAAAAGTAACTGTCTTCAGTATTGGGTACTTTAACAGCGTTTAAGGATTCGTCATCAATAAGACCTTGGTTAATTCGTTTCTTATAAGATAACGCTTTGCAAAGCTTTCCATCAAGTTCAGTGACGAGTCTTCGAATCCCTGCTCCCTTTTCTATGCAAGTAAGTGATGGTTCCAGTAGTATAGACGATTCCTTGAGCCAACTGTACAATGTCCACGTATCACAGTCACACGTAAAATAATTCCCAGATACATCAAGTATCTTTAAATGTTCAAACGGGGCTAAAACATCAGGATCAAGATATGTTAAGTTATTTCCTGACAAATTCAAACTGACAACTTCTCGCATTTCTGTAAAAGCACTATCAGGAATGTATTTTAATCCAGAAGAAGCTAGATCTAATGTTGTTAATGAGGGTATGTTGAAATGTAGACTATTATCAGAGTGTATCTTGAGAGGATTTGCACCTAAATACAATGTTTGTAATTTTTTGTTATGATTAAATGTTTGGAGACGAAGAGAACGGATTTTGTTGTGTGACAAATCCAGAACAATCAACCGTTTGAGTCCTCGAAATGCATCTACAGTAATGTCATCAATTTCGTTGTTGGAAAGATAAAGAAACTCCACTTCTATGAGATCCATATCTCTGAAATAGTCATCTATGAGGTCCGAGAATCGGTTATGAGATAAGTCGAGAACTTCAGTTTGATCACTTAAACCTTCTGGAATATCCACTAAATTTTGTTGGGAACAATCCGCTGATGCTCTTCCGTACACAGGCTGACAGTTGCATTGCTCAGGACATGAGGTGATCGACAAATCTGTGGATACTGTTGCAATTACAGTCATTGCTGAAAGAAGCGTCAGAAGATTTTTGAGTATAGGTTCCATCCCTCGTCAATAAAATGTCTAAGCTGAAAGAGAAAAGATAGGAATATTAACATTCAATACTTTGGTGTCATTAAATTTAATTAAATATATGCTATACAATAAACACACAAAAAGTTTTTATTGAGAAGTAGCAAAAGAATGTTGGAATAGTTCCAGAACAAATATTTAATTTATAGAAACAAATAATTGTGGAAGACACTGAAAAGGCATTTTTTGTTCGAAACTTAGAAGGGAAAGAAACCAATTTCATTCGTAATTTACACACCGAACTGAAGCTCCCACCTGCACAGACACCCATGGAAACGATAAATATAATTGAATTCTGACGTGAAATTTATTATTTATAAAATAAACATACATTTTCGAACTTAATCTAACATCAGGTCAACAATAAATGAGCTGTAATTATGTTTGTTTTTGTAATAAACAATAATATTCACATCTCTGTCTGGAATTTAGCTAAATCCGTTGTTCATATAATATTTCATGATCCAATGATACTTATAAGTTATTTATAACGTTATAAATATTTTCAACAAATATTTCAATTGGTATTTTACAGATGGAGATAGTTTAGTATGAATTATAAATCAACACAAGTGTTTGCGAAATTTCTTTACATAGAACTTATCGAAGTTAATTGTCATTTTCCTTAAACATAGTCGTAAGCCAGTTTAAATGTTTCTGCCCCATTGTTCAGCGAAGATGATTCTTTATGAGTTTTAATATTCAAAATGAACGTTTCGCACACAACGCAAGCTTTCATGAAAATCAGTCCTTAGTCTGCCGTCTTGGTGTGCACAGGCAGGATTTAAAAGAGTGGGAAAATTTTTAAATAGAAGTAATCGGTTTGAAAAATCGAGGTTTTAATCTCTTTTGTATTGTTTAATTAATAACATAATCATATTTAACCAATGTAGCACATTAACATGTAAAGTTACGAATAAATAGCATTCTCCTAAATTCTGGCTGTGCACACCAAGATGCCTGAAGTTGGTATGTTCCGATTTAGGGGTATGCATTTTAGTCAGTCAGCTAATGCTAATATCCTTGGTTAGGTCAATGACGTCACGTCTGTCACAACCTAAAGTTAATTCTATAAATGTTGACTACATATAACAAACTTCTTGTTTCATTGTATAAATATTAAATGTTGCAGGTACTAATGGCTGCATTCCAAGCGCTGAGCTGCTCTGTG
>JAGDQP010072441.1:0-10511 GCA_022664845.1 Lepisma saccharinum | reverse complement strand
TGATAGAAATCTAATGAATTTATACAGATTTTAAATGGAACTTCAAACTTTAAGACTTTTTTTTTTTAAGTAGCTGAAGTGGGCATAGGACCTTCTGGTTCGAAGGGGAAGATATGTTGTGTCTCTCGCCAACAAATAGTTTATAGGTTCATTCGGATGATTTCATGCCAGCATAAAACTTGTAAGGAACGTAATGATTTCATAAAATATTTGCGAGGAGCAGCGTTAGAGGTGTTCACAATAATATATCTTAAATTCTCGATCTCCTATAATACCCCTTCATGGGCCCCGAAGAGCATCTTGTTCTATGCGAGTGTCGATTTACCATATATCATTATAGACATATCGCATTTTATATGAAAGATATGTACAAATTATGTGAATTTGAATCTGTAACTGTGGTTTATTTTTGCACCGTCTGCAGGTTCTTTTTTAAGGGAAAGACTTTAGTAAGCAGTTGATCCTGAAGGAATAATTTTGTTTACAATTCCCTGTACAGTCCTGAATTATTGAATTATATTATTGATCAATGATTATCTTGAGACTTTATATAAACCACATACTCAAAGAACTTTTTTAAATTTGTTATTTTGATTATTGGAAGGCATTTCATAGCACATTATGATGTTGAATATATGTTGCATTATTTCATCATGTTTAAAGTAAGAATATACCTTGTAACTTGAATCTTGGAATGTTTTCTTTAACAGTTGCTCAGTTTTCAGTGAAGGTTTGAATTACATGAAAACATAACCAACTTTCCATTCATTCTTTTTAGAGTTGACCCAAGCACAGATGTTTCGTGGACGCTACTTATTACTTCAGTATCATTAACCGATTCAGAATATACACACACTTTACCTACCTAACTTTTTATTGCAAAGTTCTAGATTAAATACCTTCAGTTTTACGTTTGAAAGGACTCATTCATCATGTGTATATTATACTGAAGGTTCGTTAGGTATCGTGTAGACCTCGTATCTCTGAAACGACTTGAAATTCGGGGTTACGATTTCGCACACTTAGGTTCCGTATGATGCACTTATATTTGAGCTTGTGTTGTATACCGAATTCAAAAACTCATGTACAGAAGATTTGGTGCTGATTTCTAAGCCGACAAATACCCAACTTTTCCACGCTGTGCATTGCAAAAGAAATTTGAGAATTTCTTAATCCATTGGTATAATAATGTATACATATCTTAGCTGTGTTGTGACTAAAACGCTGTTACACGCCAGACAATTATTTTGAGTAACCCACTACAATACGAAGTAAGGTTTACTTTGGCAGGCATTTTAATTGGGTTTAGTTTTGCCTCCATTTTCGATTACTATTCCAGTTCAAGAACCGGTGGTATATCCAGCAACAGTTTCTTAATAATGTGATAGATTTATTTAAAACTATTACAAGAAAATCAATTTACATCAAAACAGGATATACTAAACCTATTTATATATCAGTTGTCCCTAAGAAATTCCATAACACAAGGAAAGATTACAGAGCCATCATCATGGTTCTACTATTTGAAAGTAAATATATGTCAATTGTGCAGTCGTAAAATGAACTTTCAATGTGCTTTAGCTGGGGAAGTTAAGCAGTGGGAGTTGCAAAGCATGTTCAGGATAAGGTTAAAAATGTATAGAATTGGAAAACATTTTATCATTTTCATTGCAACTAAACTTGATTACAATCTCATTTTCAAATACTGCGGAAGAAAGGATTGTCCAATTTCCTATGAAAGTAATATTATCATAACAAGAACAAACTTCCATGTTTTAGCAGCACAAGCGCTAATAGTATTAGTACTGTTTGCACCATAACGAGACTCAAGAGTTAAAAATATTTTGAGCATTGCACACGCATTTCTACTATAAACAACAAATGCAGGGGGCCACTCTTAGACCTTATCCAAAACGAATGTTAAAACAGGTTTTGTTTCCATAACAACTAGACTCAACTAACTTTATAAAAAATTGCAATCAGTGTGAACCACTCATCCAGCCCACTTATGTAGAATTTACAAAACATGAACAGGTTTCAGTAAATGTTCGATTCGGAAAATCTACGAATATACAAATCAGTTTGTTCACTTCTCAAAATACTCCAAATTAAGTTTTATGTATATATAAATTTCACAAAGTTGGTCGTTTAACACATGCTAGTTATTTTGGTTTTTTCCTAAATAATAATTACTACTTACGAAGCTGATAACCAAATTAAAGTATTCGATTATTTGCAGGAAATAATTGATACTTCTTCAACAGTTTCCATTACCTCACTTTGCAATATTACACGGCACTGTAACCTTAGAACCAATGGTGTGATACCACAATAACTATTTGTGTACTTTCGAAGCTCTCATAGTTACAGACACACTGCTGCTTTTGTGTCAAACGTCAATACTGAAATGACATTTTTTCCGTAAATAATTTCTCATGCAAGGTTTTTATGTTTGTACTAATCAATATTTATTACATGCATATCTCTTAGTATTATCGCCCTTCATATCAAATGATAATATATTCATAATTTGATGCTTGTGCGTAGAAATATACCATACAGGATATGACAATTGATTTATATTCCTTTGTGAATGCGTCTAACTACCTTTTGTCATATATGACAAGATTCAGACGAATCTATTGTATTACCACCATTATTATTTAGCTAATTTCTAATTAGTGTTATTAGATTAGATATTGATGAATGATTATTGTGTACAATTAACCTCAGAATATTGCCTAGTCGTCGTTTCCAATAAAATTAGTTTAATCAATTTCTCATTATTTTAATAATGACTAAACTAGACTTGATTAACTTATTTTTTATGAACGTTCTAAATAAGAGAATCTCGTAGTTTCTTGTATGAAAGTAGACTCTCAACCACTTCGTTCAATAGATTGCCAAGGAACCTAAACCAGCGACTACTCGCACTAAAGACCACTACGTTCCTCTAGGCTTGTGGTTCATAGGGAACAACAGCACTATCAAATAACGAACTAATAAAAGGAGCTGCAATATTGTTGGGATATAATTAATAACACGATTTCAACATTAATTAATTTTATGTATATCCTACAACACGCGGAATATGTCTGTTAATAGGAGGCGCTAAACACTGTAGAATAACAGACCTGTATGATCTGAAGAGAAAGAAGAAGTAATCGTCAATACTCGGGAAAATAAATTTCTCCAAATCTCTAAATTCGGTGGCAAATCCAAGCCACCTTCACCTTTATTTTTTGGCTATAGAGAAATTTAAACCATGACAAACCTTAATTTGGCATCACGCCATTCTAGACTAGAAATTCTGGACGACGTCCTTTGTTGAATAGCGGGGAATAGTCATGGCAAACATTTAGCAGCACGTACCATTTTATTAGTTTCCAACTTGCTAAATGTACAATGTTAAAATCACAGAAGAGTTCTGTATTTGTAAAAAATGTGGATTTAATTTGTTTAAACATAATTCATTGAGTATCTAAAATCGTACAGTGAAATATATGTAAGGTAAGTGTCCCTGACATGGCCATGCTAAGGTTTGAGAATTTTTTAAGACACCATTTTGAAAGAAATCAAAGCCATTTTTCTCTTCATTGTTTTCATGGGTTAATGGACTTTCATAGAAAAATAAATTCAAGTCACATGAAAATAGTTTTACTGGTCCAAGAAAGCGAAATTCTAAAAGTCTACCTATTAGCCATATCAGGAACATGTGTATATGATATGGCCACCCTTGTTTCATGTTATGTAAATTCTGTTTTTTTAATTTCATAATGCAGTTCTACTAAAGCTGGAAGATGGATTCCTGCTGGATGATTCAGTGCCTGGCGGAGTCACCAGTATCCATACACAGAGTATCAACATGATGAGGATCATCTGGATCAGACAACGATGACGAATCAATGACAATGGCCTGGGTGGCCATATCAGGAGCAAGTCAGCTTTCACGCAAATCGTTTGATTATGAGGAACTCATAAAAGATACACCTTCAATGACAACATTAATCGAAAGAGCATTAAAAACGTAATGCAGTACAACCGTTTTCATTAAAACGTCTTTGAGAAACACCCTTAAATCTGAGGAGACTTACCAGAGAAAAACAATAAGAGGTCACACGAAAAACAAAAAAGAAGCAACTGACGCCATATTGTTCAACCTGGCTGGATGGGAAATGATCACGGGACACACTACCAGGACCCCTCCCTGGATACTGATGCCGCATTTTCTGCTTAGCTTAGTCACAATAGGAGGATGGCCATATCAGCAACATGGCCATAATACGGACATTTACCTTATAAATGAAGATTCGAAGGTTTTAATTTTACACATGAATACTAGATATCAGATAATATTACATATGTTTTCGTTTGTTGTGGAAGTCTGTAAGATTGAGGGAACCAACTCATAAAATGAAATAGTACTTAATATGGTAGCGCAGACAAACATAAAAATGTCCTCCCAGATGCATTCTTCAACTTTGATCTCAGTTAAAATTCCATTCTGTGTTAAAACCTTTACTGTGATTCGCTAAGTCTTAAATAAATACGTACTCCCATATTACGTAATTAGTCACGATATCGCAAGATATTTCAATTTCCCTGGATTGGAAGTAACGACTGTTTTACAAGGTACGAAATAATATCTATTTTCCAGTTTTACTTTGAGCAATTTACTATTTTCTTTATAATATCATGTTTACAGCATTTATGATTTAATTGATCACATCATATACCATTTAACTATATATGTTCGCTACATTAATATTTAATGATTAGTTAATTCAACTAAAACTGAAAGCTTGTACGTGTCGTGACTCTTTGTTACCCCTAAGAAGAGTCTAAGAGTAACAATTATGTTTGCAGGTACACTGCATGCTTAACAAATTCTAAGCGTTCAATCCTTAAATCGGGCCATAGTGGAAAAAAGTGCATCCATTGAATAAAAAACATCCTCGAAGGAAATAAGTAGCTACAATGCATATATTGTCACGGTAATGGACAGAAGTGAAGCAGTAGAGACTTGATTATGATCTTCTAAATTTTAGACAGACACATGTATAGTGAACGAAAATGCAGTGTAGAAACAACGAGGACTTCAAATGGAAGAACATAGTCATGCTAAAACGATGTATATATCTAAAATTACCAAAATGAGAAACTAACAATCAATGACTTAAATTTTTAAGCTAATTTATCCCTTCGAAGTTTACATGAAAGTCTAAAATGGAAGAAATTAAGAGAGAATGGATCTTCCAGCTGCAGTGCCAGGAGGTTAAATATCAAGCCAGCGTAGCCCAGTGGTGGAGGTCGTTGGTTCGATTCCAGCGACCGACCATCCTGACTGAGGTTTTCGCAGGGTTTATCCTCAGTCACACCAGGCAAATACCGGGATAGCAACTTAAACATAGGCCATAGCTGACACCTTCCTGAATCCTCTTCCCCTTCCCTACCTAAAGGCAACAAATAAAAATTCTAATTTATTCACCAGATTAAATATAATGAGATAATCTAAAATCGCTTGATTTGAAATATAAACTAGTTTTCCCCATTACATTTACGTAAGCGAATCTTTAAGATAGACAAAGCTAACCCAATGAAAAGTGCCAAGGCGTTTGATTGTCTTCAACGTAAAACGATTCAATATATACAAATTCTATGCACTCACATATGAAGAAGCAATTGTTCTCTCTGGGTGTTCTTGCTTGAGGTGTTGGTCTGTATTGCGTAACCACAAAGAAACAGATTATATGAAATTAAATAAAGAATATTGTTTCAGGTAAAACGAAAGTAAGTGCTTAACTTACATTTGGTTCAATCGCTCTTAGTTTAGTCCAAAAAAATATTTATATAGAAGCTAAACGTTGACTATATTCAAAGTTCTACATGCTTAAGTAAGTGTAATTGAAAGAGTTTAAAAATACTTTGAGGCCATTTATTCGTGGTATTTACTTTAAATATTGCATGATGTACAGTGCTAAAGTAAACAACGTTTTCTAGTTTTATTATATTATTTCCTCGTTGATATACGTTATAATAAACGTGTTGCTCTTCCAAGAATCGAATTTTATTTTTACCTTGATCCAAGCCATTGATAGTAATATCCCCACGAGTGTCCTCTCCCATTATATATATTCAGTGTTGTTGGTCGTAACTTTCCATGATTCGTTTCTCTTCAACAAACTAAAAGAGGGTAATTAAGATAGAGAGATAAAGATTGCAAATATCAAATAATATATAACTTCTATGGTATACATTGTTTACAGAATAGCTCCCTCGTTGTATGATTTCTAAGTCTTTTGTCTGATGGTTTCTCTTGTAAAAGGCGGCATATTTCAAACGTAAGATAATGTGTTGTCACAAACATTGCTTGTCACAGACCATAGAATTTAACCTTGCGAAAAGGGACAGTCATTTTAAAAATTACGAATACATAGTTCTGTAATAAACGTTTCTTTAAACCAAGAAGACTCCACGGATAATTTGTTTATAAGTATCTTGCTCCTACCTACGAGTATCTACGAGTACTATAGTTTCATAAAGGTATTTGGAAATTAAAATCTCCTTTTCATCCATTTTCCTTTTTTATGCATAACGAGAAACTTTCATTTCAGCTTCTATAATTGTCACTTATTATTGACTACCGGCGTAGGTGAAAAAGTAATCAATTACTTGTTCTTAAATAGAAAATACTTATTGACATCTTCGTCTTACACGTCTGCTTCTTTTATCAGAAAATTCGATATTCTGTTGATTCCGAAAGTATACTTAAAAAGTAATTAAAACAACAATGAGTGCCTCCTTAAGCCTTAATGATTTAGTAACAGTTTTCAAAAAAAAAATATGTTCTTGAAACAAATAATAGCCAACCTAATAAATCAACTATTACCTTTTCAAAATTCAATACAATTTAGACCATTGCGACCTAAGGATTGTTGATAATACAACAAATTATAAATTTAAAAAGTATGAAAGTATATCTGCTGGATAATCCTCTTAAAGATTAAAACTGGAATATAGAGAAGGTAATATTTGTGTTGTTTTGCTTCTCAATTCATGAGACTATTTTCTAATTCATCTTAACCACATATCCCATTGCACTTATACAACAATAACATGCCTTCATAATTAAGTATGTTTTCTATTGTTATTAGCAAACCAAAACTGAGTATTCTATTGAAACATATCATCAATAAAACCACTATGCAATTGGTTCACTCTAAAAGTGTCATCAATTGTCAGTTACAATCATATCAACATGTTCTTTACTCTGTGCTAAAAACTTTCTACGTCAAAACATAACACCAAATACCGAGGCTGCTACACATTAGACCGATTAAACTTTGCATTTCTAACAAATATTTAGTAAATGTTTGGGCATCACGTTAACTTGAAATTTCAATATTTTGATGAAGGTTAGAGCATTTTGTACTGAAATCAAACATCTTTAAACTTATTAAACTTTCAAAATAATATTGACAAAAACTTCTTGCACAAGCGAACCTCCATTAAAGACCAGTTATGAATCAAAGTGTTGGCAAAACGTCTGTGGCCCAGTGCGAAACGTCCCATGTTTGGTTCAGCACGCAGGCTGGGAAAGCAAGCAGGCTAAAAAGCTTTCTACCAGTCTAAAAGAAACACGATTTTCACATTGTCTTTAGTTTCATGAGGTGAATATCAGGATAATACCTCAAGTAAGGTTCTGACACTCCTAACAATATTCTTTCCTGCAGGAAAGTTGCGAGTAACTTCATATCACAAAATTTTGACAGACTTACATTTATTTTCCAACTCACTTCAGTCTACCGTCTGCTTATAAATGGAACACAATAATTCCAAATTTTGAGATTAAAAGTTAATGAAGTTTTATATTTTTCATCGTTATTAGTTGTGATAGCAACACAGAAGTATCATGTAAATAATCTTGTATACCTAATAGATAAATGATGTAAATAAAATATAATCGTGGCATTGGTTTTTCTAATATTGTCTTTTAGCTGAAAAATTACAATTTCATTTTTCTTCGTTTTCTCAGAACTATGTACTTCACTTGTAAGCTGACGATATTTTCATTATCTACTTACCAAATATTTCTAAATATAAAAAAAATTCAATCAATTGTTTTGAATCGTTACATACTTCCCATTTTTATTTAAAAGTATAAATGAATTTCGGACATAACAAAACACCACACAAACAAATTATTTCGGCGTCTGCAACCTTGCACACATTACACTGAATATGAATTAATAAAACACAGTACGTTGCTTTGTCTAGTAAATCAAAGCACGTAGTATGTATGCGTTAATATCCTTTTGCTGATTAATTAGTTGATAAACCTGACATTTGGTAAATATCATCATTTTCTGTGTTTGTTCTTTCTTATATAATATAGAAATGCATATCACAAGAGGGCGAACAAGATCCGATATAGACCAATTATTATTTCATGCTACATGTAGGAATAGAAGATATTGTGTTTCAGCACGAAACAGCCAGTTGTATCCTGATGAATGCCTTGCATGTATAATTCTTAGTACTGAATCAGGTTGCTATTAGAAGATCTGAATTCCTAATTCGAAACGTTTAGAACTGAAATGATAATCCGAAAGTATGAAGACAAGACCTTAATAATGCCATTTTTATCTTTGATAATAAGATAACTTTGTATTCGCCACTTGGAGTATTTATTCACTGGAACTTTGAAGATATAACACTAATATCGAAATCAAATTAATTAGAAGTCTCGTTCCATGAATCAATTTTAAATTACCCATGTTTAGATCTGCAGTTTTCCGGGTTATACACATATACATGTGCGGTTTCCATGCTCTGAATCTTCTTCATCTTCTTATGAATACAAACAAAAATTTATGGTAAATGTACAGGACGATAAATCCTTACAGGATATGGGCCATTTTCAAATTTCTTATACATTTCGACGAAAATTAATGGGCAATAATGCATACTCAATTTTTACAGTTTTTATTGAAGATATGCTGTAAAACATGCAATCTTTACAAATACAGAAATGTTTTCAGTTTATGTAATCGTAGACTAATTTGTTGACATTTTTTTTTCACTCATAGTCTAAAGTGTGACGTCACAAGAAGGTAACAGAGCGGAAAGTAACAGAGTGGAGAAAAACATATTAAACTGACACGAGACAAGGATATTGAACTCGTATATCCAATAAATTTTCAGATACTTAAGAGAACAGATCAGAAGTTAATTATGAGCGACGCTACTATTTTTTAAATGGTAATATCATGTGAAACAGACTATATGATGGAGTAGTGCACGTACCTTTATGTTGAACTATATCTTCATACTGGAAACAAAATATTCTTTACACAAAACAGTTGTCCATGTTATCAGCTTCTTGTTCCCATGATTCTCCACTCTAACAATATTGCCAAGACGAATTTGAAACAAGTGTGAACTAATAAACGTAACAGAGGAGAAGGTAACAGAGTGGAAATTTTACAGGGACATTGAAAAACAATTTATAATTAATATATATAAAAATACTCTGGTTTCGTAAACATATCTATTCTGAAGACTTGTTTTGACCATTCGTTTGAAGATTTTTCTATTTCCCGTAAAAATTATCCCTATAATTATGAACTCTTCTGTAGCTAGGGACACGGGATTTTCACACTTTTGGTGCAATTAAAAATATATAATATATAAGATTTTTTGGCGTTGCGCTATTTATCAATGGCACGCTGTTTCGATTTTACGATATTTCCAGTTACTGAAGTTTATCATATCATGAGTTACAGGACGTTAAAAGCCAGGAACATCAAATGTACCAGAAATTTGAAAATGGCCCATATATATGTTTATTTATTACAGAAAACTCTCGAGATAGGAAATAGCTAACTCATTATTTATCCTCCTGTGCAATCAGAAAACAGCATTGTTTTCTTCGTTGAAGATTGTATCTTCTAACAAATAAAATCGTAAACGAATGAATGAACATTATTACCATTTTTCCTCTCTATCATTTTATGAGAACCAATAAAATGCGGAGTTCATCATTATGACAGAGCATATCAAAATGGAAGTCCACATATCTGTTATAGAATTAAGAATTCACGGGAAGCTTGTTTAAATGTCAATTATAGGCAAAATCAAATTCCAATGCTACCAACTTTTCAAGTTTTCGTCATGGGTGTAGATCTTTGTTTTATTGATTTCTTTATACTAGACTTCTATCTTAAGATAAACATCATAGTGTACTTTTCAAAAATCATTTTAATTTCATAGAAGACAGCTTCATATTTTCGACAAAATTCAAAAATACCCTCTTCAAAATTTTCTAAAAGGAAAGTGAAAGGTGAATTGGTTCTGATGTGCTGAAGGTATATACAGTATTTAAAATTCAATACGTCCAGTATTTTCTTTAGAATAGTTGGGTTTGTTCAAAGTAATTTCCGCCAAAAACGTCCTGATGTACTTCATGAGGACTTTCTTGTCTGCAGGATAATCCTAAGCCACATAAGGCA
>JAGDQP010072436.1:0-10512 GCA_022664845.1 Lepisma saccharinum | reverse complement strand
TGCACTGGGAGCTTGTTCCACATGGTCGTTCCGTAGATGGGACATTGTATGCTGAACAGCTGCAACGGGTATACGCCATTGTGCGCCGTCGTTATCCAGCACTGGTGAACCGAAAGCGACTGCTCCTCAATTTGACAACGCTCCATGCCATAGATCAAGAAGAGTCCGCCAGCACCTTCCGTACGTGGATGGCGTGGTCATTTTACCACACACCCCCTACAGTCCCGACCCTGCGCCATCTGATTTTAATCTGTTTCATTCCATGGCACACTTCCTGCGGGGCAGACAATTCCATTCCGTGGATGATGTGACAACTGGCATTACTGAGCTCTTTGCTTCAAAGCCTGCAGCCTGGTATCGTCAGGGGCTTGTGTCACTGGTGGAACGTTTGAGAAGGACCATACAGTGTGATGGGATGTACTTCGCCGAATAGGCTTCTGTGGAACAGGGGTAGGCGGGTGCTGCACATTATCCATGAAAACGCTACGAACATATGACTCACCCTGGTAAATAAATGCACCTTTCATTAACAATTGCGTCTTTACAGGTTTTCAGCCAAAAGTTTCTGAATTCTTGCAGCAAGTTTGTGTCAAATTTACTTTCTACGAGATCATAGTTCAGTATTTGTAAGAAGAAAACGAATGAATTGCCTAAACGCCTTTCATTACCACATGCTTCGTTCTAGGGTTTCAGCCGCGTTGCTACATCACGTTGCGTCTGCAGCGGGTGAACCAGGACCCGCATTCAGAAAAGCGTGTGTAGCTGGTGGCCGCTAAAATTGCGCAAGAAACAGTTCGCTGGTGGCGCAACACGCAAAGGGGCTTGTGGTTCATTATGTCTTATTTTTAATATAATTTTTATTATTATAATTAAAATTAAACTTCATATTCTACTTTTCACTCAACTACATTTTCATGTTAACCTAGTAGCTGTTCGGTGTTAGTCCAGGAAAACAAAGGTTCCGTGTTCGAATCCCAGCTGTGGCATGGCTATTTCTAATTGTACATTGTAACTATAACTTTACCACCACATACAAAATAATGTATACAAAAGCTAGATTTCAGTGCAAAACAACTTTCAGTTGAGGAACCCGTTCAATGTTCTGTCAGGAGCAAGCAAATATTAAACTTCACTTCTTATAAGAGCAGCTTGCTATACCAAAGAAACGACAGTAAATTATTTCGAAACTATTTAACTTATCCCCTTTCGTTAATGCTGTCTATTTAAATACCATATGCAGTTCCCCTCCCATAATGATGAATAATATTTTACGGATTCCTCTTTAAATTCAACAAATAATATATTAAAAAGCTTCGCTCACGGTGTCTTAAAATAGGAGAGGGTGTGAACAAGTAAGTGTAAAGTTAATGTTAGAATAAAACATTAATTTCAATTTTAAGAGCTGCAAACTCAGCTGAGATGTTCAATAAAATAAGCCCAGACCCGGAAATCTGTGAAGATTTACGGTTTCGGGGCTAACATTAAGATAAATACGAGCGGCTAAGCCTTTTTCAGTAGCACAAAGGCACAAGCAGTTGAGTATTTCTATGTGGAAACCGTTAGGGATACCTAAATCTCAACGACTAACTATTAAATAAACAAGTAAACACAGATTCCGCCAGAACTTTCAGTTTTCGGTAACACAAAATTTAAGAATTGAGGATTAATGTAATCACTGAGTGGTCAGAAAAATATGTTCCTTTAATATGAAATCGGTTTTTGATATCACTTCAGGTTTGATATCGACTGAATCAAAGAAATAAATAAAAACTCTTTTAAAGTTTGAGGGCCGAAATGTTATATTCTAGCATTCTCCAATAGTTAAATAAACTATTCCAATCTCAATTCTCAAATCATATGCACAAAATTAAAGATTTCCATCTTTTCTGGGATAAATAAACATTGAAGCTTTAACTAACTGAGCAAAGTTACGTAATCATATAAAATATTTATCAAACTACACTCTTCACGAATCAGCGGTTAACTCCGATAAATGAATAAATAAATTAACTGGTAGCCAATAAGTAAATGCTATATTAGAACATTCTTTGAAAGCTATTTTAGATTCACAAAGCCAGAGATTGCGCAGGATTTCAGTTTCAGAGGTCAACTATTTATTAAAATTTTGGTTACACAACGACACAATTCTCTCCCAGCCTGAACAACTTTATTTGGCCTGTTGGTTTAAGAAATTTCAAAGTAAATTATTAGTAATACAGGAGTCAGTAGTAGCATCACTTGGCCTCACTTTCTTGCAAATTGCAATTTTCCCATACCTGGCTCATATCAAGAAGTCGATTTTCCAGAGCTGTATGATACGCGGTGTCGCTGTTTTTGTTTACAATGTATAAAAGGCTACGAACACATTTTCTCATCCCTTATGAAAGGCTACGACCCCTTTTTTCTCACTCCCTATTTATGAAAGGCTACGGTACCTTACGCAGTGTCGCAGTTTTTGGCTACTTATAATAAAAGGCTACCAGCACATTTTTACCACTATTTTGTAAAAGGCTACGAGCATATTTTTCACCCCTATTTAACATAACAGAAATTACACAGGCATATAGGCAAGTTACGCTCTCCAACACTATGAAAGGCTACGGCCCCCTTTTTTTAATCCCCTATTTAACGTAGCAGATAGTGCATAATAGCAGATTTTATAAAAGGGTACGAAGCTCTTTCTCTACCCCTACAGATGCTACGGTCCAGCCCCTATTTAACATAGCAGCAATATATGCTAGTTACGCTGTTAACCCTTTTCAGCCCTATTTAACATAGCAGAGAGTACGAAGCTCCATAGCAGAGATTAGACCAGTGCATAATTTTGCAACCCTTATTTAACATAGCAGAGATTATAACAGAAATTTGACGTCAGTTTCTATACCTAACGCACAGTCTAGTCAAAGGTCAAATATATTTCGTAAACGGGTAGACATATTGAAATTCTGTTTTCACATTTAGGATTAGTGCATTAAATACTATTTGCGGCCTCTAGCTCAAAGGCCAAATATTTAATCCGGTGTATTATTGAATTCTATTGAGAAAATAATTTACAGGACCAATTTTCTTATCAGCAGTTTTTAAATCAGAACCATCAGGTTTAGAAACTTTGCCTCTAATATGTAGCATTGTATGTGGTAAATCAATATAATCATCACCGTGGCCGGGGACTACAAACTCTATAGGTGCATTATCAGATATTGATGCCACAGGTTAATACGGCACTGTTTTATTACCAATAATACTCGTTTGAGCGGGCAGACCCGCAAGTAGATCTAATTCTGATTTCGTACACTCACACTGCATTTTTGCTTTTCTCCTATTAATATACTCATTAGATTATTTTTATGTCTGCGAAAATGTAGTTGTACACATACACTGCAATATTGTAAAGGAAATGGATTACCCGTGCAATCTCTTAAATCAATAATAATTTGATCAAACTGTTTACGTTGTACGGGGACATAATGAGGATTTTCAAAGATATGCACATTAATAGCACCGTAGTCTTTAATATTCGTATTTATAATACGCAGTAGTGGAGCAACGAGGTGAGGTTCTACAATATCACTATAAATATACGTGTGTACCGGTAGCGATTTCTGTAAATCAGGTGGATAATGCGCATGATGGACAAGTGCAATATTATCTTGCTGAATACTATTATTACCTAATATTTTGGCTAATTCGGGTGATAGACGAACTTGAACCCCACCGTGATCTTTTCTTACTCTACTGACCTCAATGCGTTTTACCGAACCTTTAACTTTTAATTGTAAATTGAATTTATCGCTTTTATGTTTAATTTGAGATAGAATATCGTCAACATGATAATAATGGCCGGGCATTACTTTAGTTATGTTCCAGCTGACATTATCCGTGGCGCGGTAATAAATATTATTAGTATATTTGGAAACATACTGAAACGAACCTGTATAATGTACTTCAAAAACAGCTGTTTCCCACTCACTTTTCTCCAGCACGAGAGGCTGGTATAATTGTGTAGTATTCCATAGAACTGTTACTGGGAAGTGTGAGGTAAAAACTAGTACGCTGCTCCATAATTAATTTAAAATATCTCTCTTCTTCCTCTTTTTCTTTACACCACCACCTGTTTGTTTATTTTTACGTTTTCCTCCTCCTACCAACAACTAATTTATTTTATTTTGTTTTTATTCTTTAAATTACTTTTTTCTTCCTGCCAACGTGCTTTTAAAACCTCTTCAACTGGTCTATTACTATTTAGTACGTCTTCGGCTACATTAATTCCACCACGTAAGAATTCCTTAAGAACAGTTTTTGAACCTTCTTTCAATAATGGAAATACAGTATGAAATAAACCACCTAGAAAACTAGCAATACCATATTCTTCTTGATAAAGTACACCTCTACATACATTATAACCCCTACCTGCTTGATGCGAATAATATTGGACAAAAGGATCACTGATTCTTTCTACTATATACACAAATGTAGCACTAGTTCATAAGATTGTACTATTATTATTACCATCCATTTCCAGGCATAAATAAAGGTCTTATTTCAATTTTGTAACCACACACATCTACGTTACCTCTTAACAGAGGGCAGTATGGACTCCAAAGTTTATGCTCTTTAAACGGGATATTATAAGATTGCCAATTACCTAACTCTAAAGTACAAAATGCACATCTTACAACATCGAGTAATCTAACAAAATAAAAACCACACTCTGCAAGATGACGTGGTGGAACTTTCCATTGCTGCGGTCTTTTAAATGTTGCTAGCCGTTCCTTAAATAGGATACTTGAGTCCATGAATTAAATTAAGCAGGATATCCCCGACACCCAACAAGTATTCGTTTACCATTAGCTTCTAAAATTTCAACTATTTCGTGAATTTTCGGTAGTGGCACAGCTTGTATTTCCTCTTCCTAAAATGTACCATCAGTATTTCCTCTTCGTAAAATGTAGCATCAATCACATTACCATTTAGATCCTCTAATACGTTAACCACTTTCTTTTCCTTATATTGTATTTGTTTTATTTTAAATATTTCCAGAGTACAATTTTCTTTGTAGGCTTTTGCAAAATGTCGTTTTGCCTTAGTAATTCGCACAGTATCCCCTTCTTTATATTTTTTGCTTTAACACTAGTACTGGTTGGTTGTTTCACCAGTCTATTCCACACTTGTTGAAACGTATCTTGGTTCACTACAGCTGGTGGTAATTTGTGTGCTGCGTGCGGCCTAGAATTATATCCGTGAACTAGTCGTGGAAGCACATCTATGTAGCCGTAAGTAAAATATTTCCACATTCTTTGCTTCAGGCTGCGATTGAAACGTTCTACGAAGCTTGCCTTAATATGGGGGTTTTCGGCTTTGAAAAAAATGAATATGTTGCATTTTTTATGTACGCCTGGAATGGTCTGTTAATAAACTCTGTACCTTTATCTGTTTGTAGCCGCAGAGGTTTACACCTGCGGGTAGATGCAAATATTTTTTCGAACGCCTTTATAATATTTTAACCAGTTTTACTACGAACAGGTACTGCCCATGCATAGCAAATAAGTATATCAATCACTGTTAAAATATACCGGTACCCATCATTATATTTTGTAGACTTCACATATCGTTTAAATCAGCTTGCCATTGGTCGTCAATAGTAAACACAAGATAGGGATTCCGTTGAAACCGTTTACGTGCTGGTTCATACAGAGTTCATAATTGACTGTTATTCCTCGAACTTTATACACATAAGAATTTTCGCCATTATCTTGGTTGTATACTTCAAATCCATAGTTGTTTGGGCCTCCAGAACAGGACTTACTAATAAACGCCTCAACGCCGTATGCTTGTAACTCGTTAGTAACTTCACCAAGCATATCACCTGTTTCTAGCTTTGGCCCGTCTGGAGTCTCCACATAAGTTATACTATCCATATTATATTATACCACGTATTTACCTAATTTATCCAAATAATTGTAGAGCTCCAGACGAGCTTGGGCATGAGTATAAGCAGCTATTATCACTTTTGTTTTGGTGTGTGGTACACTCGCGCGATCGAGATACTGCCAATTTAAAATCAATGTCCTCGTTAATTTGAATATCTTCATGCACCTCAATATTTGGATCGGCTAACTTATTAAAATATTCCCCCGGCTCAGATATTATTAACGTTTGACTATAATTTTCTTTCTGATCGAATTTACCCCAAAAACTATTTAGTGCTAATTTAGCTAAACTCTTACGACTTTAATTTCCACTAGTGGATGAGGCCTCTACCCGAATTGAGGAGTTGGTCTACTGCTCCCACGCTGACCAGACGGATTGGGAGAGGAGAGTCGAAGCTCTCACTGTTATCGCCACTGTCTTTTATTCACAGCAGCTCCCCAATTGTTCTCACGATGCTGGGTCATCACCGAAATCTTTGAGCCCCCACAGGGAATAGTAGTGAATGGAATGAATAAATTAATTTCTCTAACTTATGTAGTGAGTTGAAAACTTCATACCTTTTAAAGGGTATCAATCAAGGACTCGCTCATAATAACACTAGCTAATTCATCAGAATGGTTTCAAACATATGCAATAAAAGCTATGATTTGGAAAAACTGAAGCTTTAGGTACCTGACGAGTACCTAGAATACTGCAATGAGATTTTAAAATGGCCTGTGAACAATAAAAACCAAGATGATGACTAAACGTACTGTCAGAAGATGTTTTTGTCTCATTAATAAATCAGTGTTCGTTTAGAGATATAAATAAATGAGAATTAAGAAGAACGGATGACAAGAAAATGTTTCTTGCATTTTCTTCAATTTACATAAAAGGGCATTTACTTTGCAACCTTCATTACATATTCATATATTGAATTAGCGATCCACCGACTCTGCTCACTTTATAACTTTTAATTTTAAAACTTTTTTAATTGATCGTGACACCACATGTATGTAAGTCTTTTTAATTATATTTATTATTGACGTTTCTTCTTAATAGTGTAGAATTTATTACACATATGTACTTCGGAGTAAGGTTGAATTGTAGGAACATAATAATAGGCACGTTACCTATATTTCCCAAAAATACCAGACTTCACACAAACACAGTTGAAATTATGGACACAAAAGCGTGTATCATAGTTCACAATAAATTACATTCAGAAATCAAAAAAGAAATGCAATTTGAGCTGCTCGGATTCGATCTACTCATAGTTTTAACGAAGCTCCACTTGTTCTTGAAAATATGAAAGTTATACTTCAAATAGGACTTTGCAGTGTACTCTAATATATTTTAAGTAAAACGAATTAACTTTTAGAATCTTTGCTGAGGTAAGAGCTTTTTCACTTTATTATTAATTAGGTATGAGAGTGCACGTGTCCTATTGAATCCTTATAGCAACACGCTATTTTTATCTGACTCGCCTTGAAGTATTCAACCTACTTAACAGACTCTCTTTTGAAATCCTTTTCAATAATGCAGGGGAATTCATGTATGACCACATTGCATTATAATGAGTAATACGCACACTGGTATTCACTTTTGAGAAACGTGCGTTTGAATAGGGTTGCAGTGGAAACTAGGAGATATGTGCTGACAGTGAGTTGATCGGATTAGCAATATCCTAACTGAATATCATATATATACTTTCTCAGCAAAATGTACATGAAATAAGTGTTGACTAAAAGTATTATTATTATTTTTCCAGCTCCCTGTTAGATAATAATCCAGGGTTTTTACTTCTAATTTAAATTATTTTTACAATGTTTTAATTGTTATTTTAGTTATATCAGCACTGATAAAAAGTGGAGGCAAATCATCGCTTTGATCGTAAATATGAAAATCGCTTTCCTTTCTAATATAATAAAAAAGTTGCAAAGGTTCATTTGAGCTAAAATAGGACAAATATTAAACATTATGACTAAATACTATAAAGTCGGGATGCACTTCACCTCCAACAGTTTGCAATTTATGAATAATTCAACCTAAAATTGTAATTTAACTAATTAGTTAATAATTTAGCTTTGAAACCGTTACGATTAGCACATATAATGAAAGTTTATCTTCTACCACTATTAACATTCATATTCATGATGATACTGATGATCAGTTTATTGGTCATGCATTTTTCGTACATGAATTAACCATGGATTTATTATTTCATGCAAATCCGTAAATTAGACTGAGAAGTTGATTTTTTAAAAGAATATTCATTTTTATATTTGATGCCAGTAGACAATCTCGGCAACTATTTTGAGAGCCTGTAACTCTTTGTAGATTTTTCGATAAAACAGAAAAATACAGGTATCGTTATTTTGCATATACTTCTACGAAAATAGAACTTCCGCGACTATGATACAGACCAGGCTGAGTGAACTGAAATGGAAGTAGCCGTAGGCACAGTCAGTGAATTATTTTATGTAATGTGTATGTTTGAATGTTTAATAACAATTTGTTAATATTATCTTGTATCAAAATACCTCTATCAGTAATGTTAGTTGTGTAACTCTCCGAACAATGGGTTTTCAAATAGTAAGGAGGATTTAGATGTCAAATAAGAAAATTTGATTTATGTTATATATTTTAGAATTCTTTAGTAGAAATAGGAAATCAACAAATAACAATTGTTCTTGTGAATTATCATTAATTTTATTCATCTCCAGAATAATTATTATAGTAACATTGAGAAACATTGTTTCCGTGCTCAGTCTAAAAAAATCCCTTTCGGTAGGCCTACAGGCTGAGGTAGATCAAGTTTTTTTTTTATTTTCAAAAATTCAAATTTCCCCTTTTATGAGATATATCGAGAAACTATTTATTAATTTTTAGATTATTCATCAAGAGCTGTTCAACGATACCCCACAAGACGTATATATATACTCGCTTTGCTGCGCTAGGAGCGCTGCCCCCAAACTTCAGTGTTTTTGAGGGGATGTGCCTCCTTCATCTTAACCAAAATCTCCCTGCAGCACTACACCACCGTGGTGTCCATCTGCACCCTCCCACGGGGGTCTGCGACCCCAAAGGGGAGGTTCGCCCCATTTATTGTAACCTACTCTTGATCATACACCTTCAAAGAAAAGTTCGTTTCTCTACCTTCAATGATTTGGAAATTGGGTTTTTGGGCGACCATTTTGGATCAAAGTTCACGAAGTTTTGAAAGTTTTCTTATATTGTCGTGACCTACTTGTGATGGTACATATTCAAGTAATATTTCATTTATCCAGATCAAACGGTGTGCAAAATGGGATTTTCGGCGGTCATTTGGGATCCAAGATGGAGACTTTTCCCAAATGTTGTAATATTTCCCTAAACTACTCGTCATTATGCACCTTTATGCCAAATTCCGTATCTCTAGCATAAACAGTGTGGAAAAAAGATTTCTTGATTCCGCCATTTTGGATCCGAAATGCCGTCTTTGAACTTATTAGGTATCATTTTCGTAATCAAACAGTGATGTAACGTTATGTCAAATTTGATTTCAATAGCCCCAGCGGTTTAGGCTGTGTATTCTATACAACAATATGTTCGGCGGTCATTTTGGATCCAAGATGGTGACCGATTTTGCTCATTAACGAACTTAACTGAGCTATTAAGCCTAGAAACAACATATAAAAATTTTGTTCAAATATATTCAAAAGGATGGCCGCTAGCGTGTTAATATATATATATATATATATATATATATATATATATATATATATATACTTTGATATCGTACCGATCTCAATAGGTAATTTTTCTTCGAAATATATCTAATAAATTGAGTATTTTGAAGGTACAGTACTCCGATAAATTAGAATCCTTGCCCATCATAAAAGGTTACACATTCCAGTATATTGTAAATTAGCGAAACAAAATCTTGTCACGATTTCTAAAATTTATATATGATTACCGCCTCTCATTTATCAGACTGAGGCTTGCTGTGTTGCTTGAAACATATGCAACTTTGATCTTTTCTAAATTGTAGAATTATTAGGCAAGTTTTACGAATATTAGTCACAGTAGTTAAACTGTGATTTCAGTTGTTAATATCAGTTGTGATTTCTACTATATACCTGGTTATTTCTCTTAGAAATATTGTATCATATGAGACTTATTTGAATTTTCACGAATGGAATAGCTGTTGCCTTATGTTATCTACAATGCCTCCCATGAAAATCTCAAATCAACGTGATACTTCTACAGCACATTGATGCTTTGTTGAAATGAATACTTTGGCAGTTTCGCAAATTGCCGTTTAGGTGGTCGATCTGACCGTTTCAGTGGGCGTTCTGACCATTATCAGAAGTGAGCGATCTGACCAGTGGGCGTTCTGACTAAAGGTCCATCCGAATCCACCATTTAGCACCCTTGATTATGCCGTTGTACCGTTTGATGCGCCGTTGTTGCTATCCGAATTGAGCGGCGTAGGGCGCAATGAAGGGTGTGTATCAACGGCACATCTTGTGTACACTTGGATCTAACGTATCCACCGTTGGTGCGGCTAGAAGCCATATTTGAAGAAGAAGAAAGTAAGGTGTTGATTTGAATATATTA
>JAGDQP010072435.1:0-10512 GCA_022664845.1 Lepisma saccharinum | reverse complement strand
ATAAACCGTGCTTATATTGTAATTACCGTGGAAGTTACATGTGATTATCTGCACGTAAATAACAAATGTCTGAAAATAACCCATTTTTCAAGGTCACGTGGGTGTCACGGGAAAATGGTGGGTGATGGAGAAAAACTGATTACATATTTGAGTTCTACGTGAAAAGTTCTATTAGAATCAGGTATTCTTATTTCTGTGCCAAAATCTTGTTGAGTAGTGTAATATTTTGCCATTTACTGTTGATAATTAACTTGCCGTACTTTGTGATTCACTATAGCTTGAGTACGATCCTGTAAGGATTTAATAAAACCTTGGACCTGTGCAATAAATCTTATCACCGGTTCAAGTTCTTCACCAAATTTTGGTACCACCCAATGAACCACCTAACCGCAACCGGAGAGAGTCCTGTTTTCCTATTGCTTGCTTACAATAGACGATGACATGTTGCTAGTAGTCTCTGAGCCGAACCTGTCGTAGATTCAAATCACAGTCACTGCTTCGTGGATAACGCGAGTTTTGCGTTTGTGAAAATTGACTTTCAGGAATTCAATATCAACTTTATTATTTAACATACAGAATTTAACACGGGTTTAACATTTATATCGTAAGATAGAATAAAACAATACTTCACAGTACATGACAATCTGGTATAATTGAGAGTTTATTTATATCCAGAACAAAATTCCGTGCAGATAGTGCAAATGAGGGTTAGGCATTATTTCATGTTATAATGTTAAAAATCATGGCATTTGTCCTTTCCCCCACCCTTACCTCGGAACTTAAGTGATATGATTGCAAATGCATTTTATAGATGTCTCTCTACTATCTACACTCGACGAAATCTATATATAACAGTACTGTGGAAATCACTACACTTCAGTTTTCACTGTTTTTAGCTTGGGATTCTACGAAACGGTGTATTTTACGTCTCAAAGGCAGGTATGACTGTACTGTCTCACGGGTACAGTTTACGAAAAATACAGTAATGCCAAATGAGCGTGAGTGGGATAGTGGTCAGGTTCGGTTGTTCTTTTTAACCATTTTCACTTATGTACACAATTGTCGAGTTATGACCCAAAGGCGGGTAAAACACGCACTCTTTACGAAGCACATAATACTTCTAACTGCAGGGTGGCAAAGGCGAGTTAGTGGTCATGTTTGACTGTTTCAGCAATACAGGTACTACCAATGTAAAATACAATAATATAGGTTAGTAAATAACCTGTCAGTGTAACATAAATCTGTGAACTGATACGTTTATCTCTGAAATAATGTACTGTACATAAATAATATACAATGTATTCATAGATAATTATTTCACTCGTACGTGCAGTGTTCCCGTATTCCTTCAAGCGACAATGAAATTATATTATAGTGATCTAGTGACCAAAAATAAATACAACTTAAAAACGCAGATAAACTTTACGTTATGGCTTACAGCTTTCGCCAGCTATTGAATGACTTACTTCTTTGCAAATAATTATCACAAAACTTCTGTAAACATCTACCGACAACTAGTAATCCAAAACGTTCTGTGAAAAGCTATCTCCCTATCATTTCGTTAAATATGCACTCAAATTTATCAACACGTAAACAACATAGCGCCATGCGGAGGAACATTTAGGATGGCACTTCTTATTATCAATGACACGTATTTTGTTGTTGGCCATAAAAAAATGGACCATATCTTGACCGGGCGAAGAGGGGTTAGTTAAAGTCAGGATCGATATTTCTTTTTCATTATTGATGTACTTTACGTTTAAAACACACTGAATGTGCTTGCTCCAACGCGCAAGAAGATAAATAGTCCCTAGTACCTCTCACTCTTTCAGTTTTATTTCACACGTACAGTATATGATTCAAACCTTTGTTATATACTCACCTTGGAATTGTTACAATGTAAATTTTACATTTTGTGGGCCATAAAGTGAAGTGAACCCCCAAACGCTAAAATATAAAAACCCTGTCTAGGAAAAGCCCAATAAAACTCATATTTGACTTTCCTTCCCACTGCTTTATTAGGTAGATTTCGAACCTATTGAGATCGGTACGATATGAAAGTATATATATATATATATATATATATTAACACGCTAGCGGCCATAATTTTGAAGATATTTGAACCAAATTTTTATATGTTGTTTCTAGGCTTAATAGCTCGGTTAAGTTCGTTAATGAGCAAAATCGGTCACCAACTTGGATCCAAAATGGCGGAAGTAAAAAATCTATTTTACATATCGTTTGAGCTAGAGATACGAAATTTGACACAAAGGTGTATTGTCACTAGTAGTTCAAGAAAATATTACGAAATGTTGAAAAGTCGCCATCTTGGATTCAAAATGGCCGCCGAACCCATTGTTGTTTAGAATACACAGCCTAAACGGCTGCAGCTAGAAATATCAAATTTTGGTAACACTATACATTATCATTTGTATGTTACTAAAATATTACATGATGTATCCAAAGACGCCATCTTGGATCCAAAATGGCGGACCTAAAAACATTTTCCACCGTTTGAGCTAGAGATACAAAATTTGGCATAAAGGTGCATTATGATGAGTAGTTTAGGGAACTATTTTAACATTTGGGAAAAGTCGCCAATTTGGATCCAAAATGACCGCCCAAAATCCCATTTTGCACACCGTTTGAGCTGGATAAATGAAATTTTACTTGTAGGTTACGACAATATAAGAAAACTTTAAAAAAGTCGTCAACTTGGATCCAAAATGGCCGGCCCAAAAACCCAATTTCCAAATCATAGAAGGTAGAGAAACGAAATTTTCTTTGAAGGTGTATGACCAGGAGTAGGTTACAATAAATGGATCAAACCTTTCTTTTGGGGGCGCAGCTCCCCGTGGGAGGGTGCAGATGGATACCATAGTGGTGTAGTGCTCCAGGGAGATTTTGGTTAAGATAGAGGAGGCGCATCCTCTCTCAAAAGCACTGAAGTTGGGGGGCGAACCCCCTACGGGGGTCTGGGGGCAGCGCTCCAAGGTAAGCAAAGTGAGTGTATATATATATATATGTCTTGTGGGGTATCGTTGAACAACTCTTGATGAATAATCTACAAAACAATAAATGGTTTCTCGATAGCTCTCATATAAGGCGAGATTTGAATTTTTGAAAATAAGAAAACACTTCGAGATCTACCTCAGCCTGTAGGCCTACCGAAAGGGATTTTTTTTAAGTGCCCACCATTTTTCATAACAGGAGTTGACGCCAATGGTATTCCTCCGGATGCCGCAATGTTTGTATCTGTTGATAAGGCTAAAGTCTTGTTTAGTTTAGCCAGATATTATGGCATATCTACGCTTCATATCACTTCTGTAAACACACATCACATCTATACACTCCTGTAAACACTTAACCAAAGCCAAAAAATCAAAATTTACTATGAAACCCGTGTGTATTTTTTATTTCTTTAAAGGCAAACTCGAGTTGATGAACAGTATCGTCATGAATGACACATAGCTTACTACAAAAGTCACGGACCCTATGTCGAGCAAGCAACAGCAACAGACAGGTGAGTTAGATTTTTTAATATTATAATCGACGAACATACCGTTTAAAACTTGCTTTATGTGCGCGACCGCAACGCGTAAGCAGCCAAACAGTTCTCCATACCTTCATCTTTTTCAGTCTTATGTTACACTTCCATAACTGAAACATGTGTTTTATTTGCGGTTCACCCACTTCAGCACACGTTGCAAACATTACACTACTGCAAATTTTAATTTTGTGGTTCATCTCAACTCGACTTTACCTCCTGGTCAACTCGAGTGTGTATTGAAACAGGGAGTTTGCCACACCTCCCAATTGGAGTGTCATCCTTCCAAATCGTTGCGTGCAATCCCGCCTTTGAAATTTTTACCATTGAAAATAGAAAGAAACCGTGTAAATTTTCCTTACATCCCCTAACTTTGACTTACCCCCACCCCACCCCGAAGTAAAAATCCTGGCAGTATCCCATTATTTGCCCTATCTTCGTTCCGTCCAAGATTGTAGAAGTCTTTGTATCAATATATACTATTATTACAGTCTATTGCTTAGTACTTCCTAATAATCTTTCCTTAGTTATCTTGAAAATAACATGCTTTCTATTATTTCGTAAGTCCTCGCTCCAGTCGGTAATGCTGTTACCGACCATATAATTAATCTTATCTTATCCAATTTGTAAATTACATAATTCACGATCTGAAATTGATTCAGCCAAAGTTTTCAATATTTTTGTACGCATTTATAATTGTAGATCTTTCTTATTTTATGATGTATATATAAATTGGAAGTCCTGAGAAATTTTCTCTATAGTACTGCATTTTCTGTTTGTCTCTTTCCATAAATATTTATTTCCTCTATCACATCTGTATCCATTTTATCAAACTTGTAGTGAATTCATAGTCCTTCTGAATAATCTATGGAACCGGAACGTGGAGCAGGTAAGGAACGACTCTTAACAGCCACAGTAAAAAAGTGACGTTAGGCATAAAATTTGAGAATTAGGCTGTGTTGTATTTTTCTGGGTTTAAAATCAAATCACGCTGCTGGTATATGAATCCTTCTGGCTAGACATGGGGTGGGGTGGGGATAAGTAAAAGTTAGGAGTTGTAAGTAGAATTTACAGGACTTCTTTCTACTTTTAACGGTAAAATTTCTAAGGTGGGGTTGCGCTCAACAATTTGGAAGGATGATACTTCAATTGGGAGGTGTGGGAAAATCCCTGTTTCAATACGCACTCGAGTTGACCAGAAGGTAAAGTCTAGTTGAGAAGAGCCACAAAATTAAAATTTACGGAAGTGTAGTATTTGCAACGTGTGCTGAAGTGGGTGATTCGCAAATTAAACACATGTTTCAGTTATGGAAGTGTAACATAAGACTGAAAAAGATGAAGGTATGGAGAACTGTTTGGCTGCTTACGCGTTGCGGTCGCGCAAGTAAAGTAAGTTTTAAACGGTATGTTCGTAATTTTTAATATTAAAGAAATTTAACTCTCCTGTCTGTTACTGTTGCTTGCTCGACATTGGGTCCGTGACTTTTGTAGTAAACTATGTGTCATTCATGACGATACTGTTCATCAACTCGAGTTCGCTTTTAAAGAAATAAAAATTACACATGGGTTTCGTAGTAAATTTTGATTTTTTGGCTTTTGTTAAGTGTTTACAAGAGTGTATAGATGCCATGTGTGTTAACAGACGTGATATGAAGCGTAGATATGGCACAATACCTGACTGATCCAATCAAGATTTTAGCCTTATCAACGTATACAAACATTGCGGCATCCGGAGAAATACCATTGGCGTCACTTCCTATTATGAAAAATGGTGGGCACTGGATAAATAAAGCAATGGGAAGGAAAGTCAAATATGAGTTTTATTGGGCCTTTCCTAGACAGGGTTTTTATATTTTAGTGTTTTGGAGTTCACTTTATTTTATGGCCCACAAAATGTAAAATTTACAGGAGAATTGTAACCAACGTATGTAGATAACAAAGGTTTGAATCATGTATGTGTGAAATAAAACTGAAAGAGTGAGAGGTACTAGGGACTATTTATCTCCTTGCGCGTTGGAGCAAGCACATTCAGTGTGTTTTAAACGTAAAGTATATCATCTATAATGTCGGGACGGGCGTAAGCCATAGTGCTGTTACTGCTCATACACTTCATTTTATCTTATCATCTATAATAAAAAAGAAACTATAGATCCTGACTTTAACTAACCCCTCATCGCCCGGCCGATGTAGACCTTCATCTACAAAACAAAATAATTCTGTTATATTTTTATTTATTGGGTAACCTCCTAAAGACTTTATCGCTAAAGACTGTCCGTGTTTTTTGTGGCCAACAACAAAGTACGTGTCATTGATAATACGAAGTGCCATGCTAAATATTCCTCCGCATGGCGCCATGCTTATTAAATTTGAGTGCGTATTTAACGAAATGATAAGGAGATAACTTTCAGTATCCAACAAATTTTAACTTTTCACAGTGATGGATGTTCTTAAATAACTTCCATCCGCTGAATCCAAAAAATAAGTAAGAAACTTTGTATTACGTCACACTTTTTTCTACAGGGTGTCCCAAAAATAACTGATAAATAAATGTGATATATGTTGTGAACTTGGTGTGTGTGTAAGAATTGAAAATTTCACACAAAATGCTGCGCTGAACACAAACCCACACTGAAAATGCAGTACAGTGAAAAGTCATGGTCAGTTTCGCTTGTACAGGGTGATTAAAAAATTAGAATATTGAAACAAATGAAATTGGAAATATACGCATATTTGAAGAACAATATATTAAACAAGAACAGGCGTTCTTAAACACATCCCGAGCCGCTGAATAAAAATCAGGATAAAAAGTTTGTATAACGGCAGAATTTGTCTACACGGTGCCCATAACATTGACATACATATAAATATATATGTGTGTGAAATTTATTATGACTGCTTTACACGAAATTTAAATTTTCGAGCAAATTTTTGTACTGAACACAAATCCACAATTGAAAATTCAGTAGATATTGTATGCATACATTTAATTTATATTGTACAGGATGATTAAGAAGTCAAAATAACAGTAGAAAAGAAAATTTTAATACGTATATTTTTCATGCACACAATATTTGAAAAATATTATATTAAGAATAACGGGAGCCAGAAAAAAATCAAATAGATGTTGCCCAACTTCATCCGTAATATCCCTACCAATTAATTCTTTATATTATTACTTACGCATTACATACTCCGCATTCACTTTAACCCACATAACCCAAACCTCAACTGTTGAACAAAAACAACCCACTTAAAATGACTTTAATATAACCCCGACTCAATTAAATACAAATAAAATAATTATTAATAAACTCTTTTTAACTTGAAAATGATAACTAACTTATTTTCAGTACTTGTACAGGTTTCCCTGTAAGTTATAATAGGAAAGAGAATGAATCTTCCATGAAACTTCCAATTGAAGTTTCACAATATCTCCTCAGGTTATTGGTTTTGCTATTTCAAATGCAGCAAAGCTCAGAAATGAAGATGTGGCTATGAAGAGCATGGTGTAACTGGAATATATTCTCGTGTATATGGTCAGTTCTTTGTTTGGTAGTAAGTTAATCAAGTATCTCATAGGGAGATGAAGCAGATGTGTTTGGTGTTGCCAGCCCGCGATCGGAAAGTCTAAGCGATGACTTTCAAACCAGCACAGATTTTTCATTTGTATTTTATTATACTGAATGGAACTCACCATCTTCTCCATATTGTCACATGTTTCCTTAAGTCGAACAGCATGTGCTTCTGAATAGAAGTTTTTAGACTCCCGTTATAGGAGTAAGGTGTTAATACTATAGTTAGACGAGTCTTTAAACAAACGCAATTCTTCTGGGGAAACTCACAGACAAAATGAGTCCATCGATGTTCACACAAACACAAATTCAATCCTTTATCCAGAAATCTCCATAAATTCTTCTTGTCGGTTTCTAAAAGCCACTGCTGTGTCTTTGTATAAGAATCTCCATTCCTACAATATCAATGATTGACGTTCAGCATCCTCTTTGGTCAGTTTTAACGCACGTACGAGACAGTTCAGTTCAGCTTGTTGGATTCGATTTGGATCTGCTGAATCGGGAAGAAAATCCTGATAGGAAGCGAGTGAACTACAGTTGTGTGTTCTTCATCAGATAGAGGTACAGTTGGTGCACTTGAAGCAGAAGTACTGTCATCATGAATCGCAGCTCTCATAGCAAATGGACATAGATCGAGTACGATATTTTTCGTTTCTTTTTCCTGGAATACCCAGACACATCCGTCATAAACAAAAAATCCAACCGTTATAATTGGTGGTTTGCTCTCATCAAAGTGCAGCTACACCGAATAACATTGTACGTTTCTTACGATGCAGTCACATTGACAAATTTACCTTACATGCCTTGCAGCAAACATGGGGTGCCTAGTCCTTACTTTGGTCGCCAACCGCACAATCAAAATACAACATGTACGCTGTTCTCATTGTTCTTTCCATAGGTTTCTTCTGTGACTTAGGAACATACGATAACAGAAACTGTCAGAGGAATTCCTACAACTTCTAGTCCTCAGCTTTTCCATACTTGAAGCAAAAGGACATAACTTATGCACACGAAGAAAAATAGCAGCCGCTCACCTTCAATTTATGCTCGCGAAACGTGCTGGTGAAGTCGCCTCGTCTCTGAAGGCAACGCGCAAGAGCATACGTTAGTCTAATTTTAGTTGTAGGGTCACAAAAATTATACACGTCAACCCGGGTATGTAACTGCTTCCAATACGGTATTATTAAGCTACTTACCTGTGGAAGAAAAACAATTAAACTCATATGTGCTTTTATATAGACTAAGTTGCATTTTTTAGATTTATAAACATAATAGAAATAAAACCTGTGCGTGCCAGGAAAGTTTGGCACAGTTTTCAATTATCAGAGGGGTGGAAACAATCAGAATCAGTCATCCCCAAACTTCTACAAAAAGTTTTTTGGCTAGTGTTTTCGCAGCACGTTTTGGATTGCTAGTTGTCGCTAGCTGTTTACAGAAGTTTCTCTGACAAGGAGACTTACGGAAGTGCAACTCACCAATTTTAATAAAACTTTACATAATTGTAGAACATCGAAAAATGATCGACAAGTATTTTTTTATTTGCAAAGGAATAAGTCATTCAGCAGCTGGCGCAAGCTACAGGCTATAACGTAAAGTTTATCCACGTTTTTAAATTATATTTCTTTTTTGCACTAGATCCGAAGAGGGGTGAACTTTCGTTACAGTAATTCCCTACTACTTTTGCCATCTGATGGTGGTTCAATTACTCTGTGGTTACCTTCGTACCCATGTTGCAGATTTGTTGCATGGTCTTTATTGATGATATTTCCTCCGAATTTCACAATCTAAATGCATCCATGCAATGCGAGCGGCCATTATGTATACTACGCGCACGTCTTTAAGAGACCTTCACTACTCTCACATCTCAATGAAAGTTATATCGGACAGGAGAGGATTCATGTACAGGCAGAAAGCAATGTGGAACAGCGAAGGCGAGTTAGTTAAAGGTAGGTTAGGTCAAATACATTGCTTCTTGCCACCATGTTAACGGGCACTCCCTAATTCCCTGGCTTAGGAAGTACTTTTCCTTAAAATAAATAGTCCCTTGTTCTACGTCGACCTTTCTGCTTTATAGTGCATTAACTCGAGACGGCACTCTTTTAATTTTTCAATACTCACGAACTCCACATTCCTTTAATACGATCATTTCTTCTAAAAATTTTACTTTTTAGTTGAACCTTTTAAGAAACTTAACTCTTTATTTAAATAATATCATAATTATCATTACTATGAATAATGTTTTTTCTCCACATAATATAATTTCCATGTCGCGTGAAGGGATGTAGGAACACTACGCAAACGAGAGATATAATTATGTGTGCATACATTATATATATATATTGTCACTCTGCAATATTATGTGTTTCGTAAAATGTGCATGTTGTACCCGCTTTTGGGTCATAACTCTACAACTGTGTGCATAAGTGAAAATGGTTAGTGCTTAAAAAGAACAATCGAACCTGACCACTATCCCACCCTCACTCACTTGGTATTACTGTATTTTTCGTAAACTGTACCCGCGAGACCTGCCTTTGAGACGTAAAATAAACCGTTTTGTAGAATCCCAAGCTAAAAATAGTGAAAACTGAAATGTGGTGATTTCCACCGTATTGTTATATATAGAGTTCGTCGAGTGTAGATAGTGAAGAAACATCTATAAAATGCATTTGTGGTCGTAGCACTTAAATTCCGAGGTAAGGAAGGGGGGAAAGAAAAAATGTTATGATTTTTAACATTATGACATGAAATAAGGTTAATAACTCTTTGCACTATCTGCACGGAATTTCGCTCTGCATAGAAATAAACTCTCAATTATACCAAATTGCCATGTACAGTGAAGTATTGTTTTATTCTATCTAACGATATAAATGTTAAGCCCGTGTTAAATTCTGTATGTTAAGTAATTCAGTTGATGTGGAATTCCTGAAAGCCAATTTTTACAAACTTAAAACTAGCGTTATCCACAAAGCAGTGACTGTGATTTGAATGTAAGACAGGTTCGGTTGACAGACTTCTCGGAACATTTTACCGTCTACTGTTAGCAACCAAAAGGAAAGGAAATCAGAATTCGCTCCCGCTGTGGTTTTTCGAGCGTAAAATTAAAACACGCATGCGAGCCTGGTGAGCATCTTTCCTCTGACAAGCAAACATACTGATGGTTTAGAGAAAAGTTATATATTTTTCTTCGGTTATTATTAAAATGTCTTGATTTCCCATAAAATTCTAGCTCGGAATGACATATAACATTGCCCCATTTCAATTCATGAAAATAAATCGTGATTCAGTATGGCGGACTTCAGGATGGCGGCCATAAAGAACATATGGTCCAATAGGTAGCACCTTCCACCCGCTACCCATATCTTCGATATCTTCGAAATCAATTGCTCCCGAGTG